>APFE030915102.1:24271-41451 GCA_000404065.3 Pinus taeda | reverse complement strand
CTTTATGGGATTTATCCCACATTCACAAGGGAATATTCTTCACGATGGTTTATATAAACCCATAGTTACATTATGTTTCAACAAAATAAGCCGAAGGCTACCCACTTGTGCTTGGTGTTAGGTGTGCTAGGCTTAGGTATTGTGAATGCAAATTGCATGGAGATGGAGCGTGAGCTAAGCTTTTGAGCTTATTTTTTATACAAATTTCAATAAAATCCAAGGCTTTAAAGCCAGAAGCTTTGCAATATATAACCTTTTTGTCACACAAACATATTCTTAATGATTAGAAAGCTATATAACCTTTTTGTCACACAAACATATTCTTAATGATTAGAAAGCAGGTATTTGGCTTATGCTGGGGTAATATTCAAATGAATTAACAAGGAAAACGGGTGATAAAGCAAGATTTTTTATACAAATTTCAATAAAATCCAAGGCTTTAAAACCAGAAGCTTTGCAATATATAACCTTTTTGTCACACAAACCTATTCTTAATGATTAGAAAGCAAGTATTTGGCTTATGCTGGGGTAATATTCAGATGAATTAACAAGGAAAACAAGTGATAAAGCAGGAAACTGAGTAAAGGATGATGGAAAATGGAGAGGAAGCGGGGCGAGTTAGCAAGCCAAAAGCTTCATCATAAGAGCAACAAATAGTATCTGAATCATCAAATTTCCTATAATTATAGAACTCTAATAGACCCTACTGCACGAAAAATAGGAAATATATGAAAAACGTGATTGCAATCATGTTTTTCATCTATTCTCATTTTTCTTGTAGCAGGGTCTATCAAAAGTATGTCACATGGGTACTCCTTGGATGAGGAATTAAATTTTGCATTATTTCAATAAAATCCAAAGCTTTAAAGCCAGAAGCTTTGCAATATATAACCTTTTTGTCACACAAACATATTCTTAATGATTAGAAAGCAGGTATTTGGCTTATGCTGGGGTAATATTCAAATGAATTAACAAGGAAAACGGGTGATAAAGCAAGATTTTTTATACAAATTTCAATAAAATCCAAGGCTTTAAAACCAGAAGCTTTGCAATATATAACCTTTTTGTCATACAAACCTATTCTTAATGATTAGAAAGCAGGTATTTGTCTTATGCTGGGGTAATATTCAGATGAATTAACAAGGAAAACAGGTGATAAAGCAGGAAGCTGAGTAAAGGATGATGGAAAATGGAGAGGAAGCGGGGCGAGTTAGCAAGCCAAAAGCTTCATCATAAGAGCAACAAATAATATCTGAATCATAAGATTTCCTATAATATAGAACTCTAATAGACCCTACTGCACGAAAAATAGGAAATATATGAAAAACGTGATTGCAATCATGTTTTTCATCTATTCTCATTTTTCTTGTAGCAGGGTCTATCAAAAGTATGTCACATGGGTACTCCTTGGATGAGGAATTAAATTTTGCATCGAAGAAGTACTCCTGCTCAAAATTTGAGTAAAACGTTAGGGAGATAAGTTGAAAATACGACTGGAAAAAGTAGTTTTATTATTTTATTATTTTATAATCTTTTTACTTTTTTACTCCAAAAATGGTAAATCTCATGGTTGACATCATCATATTGAATCATATTGGTTATTATAAAGTTTATTGGTTGACATCATCATATTGAATTATAAAGTTTATTGGTTGACATCATCATATTGAATCATATGGTTCTTATAAAGTTTATTTTGGTTGTACATTTTCTTACGAGACCCATTTTAGACCTCAAAATTCTCCTAATGTCTGATTTCCAATCTAGGAGACGAGTTGCTTATGATGTATGATTACAGTTATATGGTAATATAAGGTTTCTCTACTGACTTAATAAAAAAAAACATGAATGAGATTGTTGGTACCTTTCTAACTCCACACAAATATCAACAAACAACAACTTGCTCGTATGTATATACCACACTCTCTAGAATTAAACATGTAATATACAAGGATAAACCCATATTTTTTACCCTGAAACCAACTCAAATTATTATTATTATTATTTTCCATTTACATTACTAGGGAAAGTTGAATCCTCATTTCTAGAATAATACTAAGGGTAAACCCTATAATTTAAGAGTTGAACAACATGCCTTAAAGCCATTACCATAATATAATTGTTAAAAGCTAAAAATATTATTTGTAAGAGATCAACATTCATCTTTAAAAGCTAAACATATTATTTGTAAGAGATCAACTTAGATTCATCTTCACGCTGGATATCTCTCCCAGTGCAGACCTTTTTTCTGATTGCAAAACTTAACCCTGGATATCTCTCCTGGTGCAAACCTCTTTTCTGAGTGCAAAACTTGAAGAAAGGTTTGTACCTCCAGAGATTTGATCCCTCTTGGAGGTGGATACCTCTCCCGGTGCAAACCTCTTTTCTTTTTTTAGTGCAAAACTTGAAAAAAGGTTTGTACCTCGAGAGATTTGATCCCTCTCGGAGGTGGATATCTCTCCAGGTGCAAACCTCTTTTCTAAATGAAAAACTTGAAGAAAGGTTTGTACCTTGAGAAATTTGATCCTCTTGGAGGTTGATAGATCCGGAGCTAAGATGAATCTAAGCTGGTTTAATTATTAATTTTATTTTTTTATAATTTCACTAAGTCAAAATGTTTTAATTAATAATTTTATTTTTTATTTTTATGTAATTTGATTGTGTCAAAATGTTTAGATAACATAATATATCAGGACATTAGAACATCTCTTCCAAACTATGGAGAATGTCTATTTACAAAATATTTTGATTGTGAAATTAGAGTTGGTTTTTCGACATGTAGTATTGATGAGCCATGGTATGCTATGGTTAATAATATCCATGGTAAAGTGGAGTGAGTATTCATGGTCAAAAATCTTGTTATGTTGCAACTATTATTTTGATTGTGAAATAAGAGATGGTTTTTGGGCATGTGGTATTGATGAGCCATCACATTGGCCCATGGTATGATATGGTCAATAATATCTATAGTAAAGTGGGGGTGAATATTCATGGTTAAAAATCTTGTTATATTTTAAGTATTAAGTTTTTATGTACTTATTAATGAAATTTAAATATGGTTACAAATTTAGTTCATATGGTAAAATAGGTATATTTTAATGTGATAGAGGAAAAGTAATTATAATTTTATTTCCTTTAGATTTAATAATAATAGAAAATGTTATAATATTAAATTCAAATAAAATATTTTGTTTGTGAAATGATGATGGTTTATGGGCATATTGTATTGGTGAGACATTGTATTAAAAGTAATTATAATTTTATTTTAATAAAAAAATGTTATAAATTAAAATTCAAATAAAATATTGTATTGATGAGCCATGGGATCGGCCATGGTATTGAAACAAAGTCTATTTACAAGTTAAACCTATTGTTATATTTTAAATATTAAAGTTTTGAGGTGCTTATTAGTTAAATTTAAATATAATCGAGAATCATCATTCCATTTATAACTTAAATGGATCTAATTTAATGTTGCTACTTAATAAGATATATATTCTAATGTTATATCTATATATTTAATATGTATATTTATATATATAGTATATATATTATATATATATATTATATATATATATATAAGTTTTATAACAAATTGAATTTTATTACTTTTAATTTTTATGGATACTATAACATCTCCTTGGGCTCTATATTACTTTTATCCGACATGCAAATGTTACCAATCTTTTATGTATTATAAATTAAACATATTAATATAAATTCAACATACTAAACAAATATGTGAAAATACTTATTAATTTTCTTACATTACATCTATACATCACTCCTATATTAAATTATAGAACTCTATATTACTTTTATCCGACATGTAAATGTTTACCAATCTTTTATGTATTATAAATTAAACATATTAATATAAATTCAACATACTAAACAAATATGTGAAAATACTTATAAATTTTCTTACATTACATCTATACATCACTCCTATATTAAATTGTAAAACTGACAACCAATAATAAAAATATTATTCGAGTTTCTTAACAAAATTGTAACTAACCTACCGAACACACACTACCTCTCCCACTACATAATTGCCCGTAAACTTCCCAACGCAAGGAAAAGCCCTACCTGCTTTTCTTTCTTATCTACACATCACTCCTCTCAACATGATAATAATAAATCTGGATAAAAGAAATTAATAATTATTTCTTTCAACAAGCCCAATTAATAAACCAATTCAAATCATTTAAATCAGTACATTATTATAAAAATACAGAAATATACTTAAAAAATACCACTTTTAGGATTAGAAAACTGTAATACTATTATATCAACTTTAAAAGTGATGCTGCTATGTTATCTATTAAAAAATAAATGATGTTACCGTATGTATCACCGGTTAGTCTGAAAAAAATATACAATTTAAAAAGTGAGAAGTGATAGATAGGTGAAAAAACATAAAACAAAGGAATTTCTTTTGTGGTTGCTCGTGATGGGTGGTCCATAATTACGCGTCATTTTTCGCTGGACTGTACAATGTCCATTGTCGACAATGTATAAATACAAGGAATGGTTTAAAATGTATAAAAAAAAAAATTATTATGTCAGAAGGTGTTTGGTTTGATAAGCTTTGTATTTTTTTATTTTTAATTATATAAAAAAATATATTTTATTGGATATTTTAGTCATTAAATATAACAAATATTTTTTAATAGGCGGTTAGGTTTTCCAAAATGATTATGATTATTAAGTTTTCCTAAATGGTTATGATATTGTTTATACGATCATTTTATTAAGTTTTAAAATGGGTTAGGATTAATTATATTATATATATAATTTTGATATATAGTAATTGTCTTTTATTAGATTTCAAATTGTTAAATTTTTTTAATTCCCCGATAAATTATTTTTTAAACTTTTTAAAAGTGTATATATTTTTATTTCGTTAAAATTTTTAGAAATTTATATCATTCTTTAAACTAAATATTTAATATTCTAAAACAAAATATTACTAACTTATTTTCATGATAAACCTAATTTACAAATCATATTCTTCGACCGAAGGTTGAGATGTACAAAATGGCGACACTTTTTTTCAGTAATTTACTTACTAAAATTTACTTAGTAATTTTTTTAAGTAAAATAAAGTGAACGAAAATTTAACCGAAGTGGAAGCCTGTAAGACTTCCCTCACAACCATTTGAAACCTTTTAAATTTAAAAGACATGGCAGTGAATTATGATTCATCTATGTATACATGAATTTTAAATCATTTGATATAATTTCTTTATTATAACTATACGTTTAACTATTGATTTAAAGTATTTTTAAAAGTTTAACAAAAATTATCATGAAAATTAAACTATAACTATAAATAGAAAAATTTCTTATAACAGTTTTAGTGAAAATCTTATATAATAAAAGCTAATAAAGGCAAAATAATACCTATGGTTAATGGGACGTTTATTCCAAGTTGAATGTTAGGCAAGACATCTTAGTGTGAAAGTTTATTGGTTTATTATGGGTAAGGAAATTGGCAAAGACAATGGCAAAGGCTTTGGAAAGACAAAATGGCCTTTTGACACATTTATTTATGAAAATAATGGAAATTGGGAGAAAAGGAAGGTCAAAAGTCACATGTTGCATGTGAGCAAAATGAAGGAAAATAATGGAAAATGAAGAAAATAGAGGCCTCATTAATAAAAAAGCTTCTGAAGATCAATTGGTACCTTTTGTCACTTTAGTTTTGGAGCTCTCTCATTATTCTCTCTCTCTCTCTCTCTCTCTCTCTCTCTCTCTCTCACTCTTGGACACAAAGTTTTCTTGGAGCACTTCAGCATTGTATCAACAAAGAAAAAGGAGGCAAGAGGAAGGAAGGAGCAAGCAAGGAAGAGCAGGATCAAGTAGCTACAACATGATTCCTTATAGGTATCAATTTGCATGTGTGTTTTCCTTGCTAAATTAGGCATGCATGGTATTGCATGTGGTTCTTTGTTGTCATGGCATGGGTTTTTCCAGGTGTGACAGTGTTTTCAGCCTAGCCTTGTTATTTCCGGATAGCTATGGTGTGATGGGGTTATGATGTTTTGATTGAGTTGCATTTCCAGATGGATTCAAAGTTGAGTGAGGTGGATCTCTGAAAGAAAAAACACATGGCCTAGTGATGCTTGAACCGAACTGTGGATTGCGGTAAAGCCAATGGCCTACTAAACCCTGAACTGGATTGTGGGTTGCAGTAAAGCCAGGTATTGTGGGCCTCGGTAGACCTAAAAATCCTCGACCGATTAATGGCAAGATATATGGTAAAGCCTAAAGGTGGTTTCCATTGATTAGGCCTAGGAATCCTTGTCGGTGAATGGCGGGATATATGATAAAGCCTAGAGGGTGGAGTCTTGGTTTAGGGCCTAGTGATCCAGTGTGGATTGCAGTAAAGCTTGAGAGACTGGGAGATAGGAAAATTCCTCACAGTTTAGGTGGCGAAATCTAGTGGCATCCATGCTTGTTTTATGGCCTAGTGATCTGGGATGGATTGCGGTAAAGCCTGGTTTCTATTGATAAGGCAAGGTGGTTTAGCCTTAGGATGCCCTGGTTGGTTCTTTTGGTTTGAGTCCCACATTCATGCTTGGAATATGGCACAAGGGTGATTGGTTGAAGAGAAATTTCGCTCAACCAATCTATGGTCGGGTGGAACGTGGTAGTCCCATCCCAGGTTGGATTTTGCATTCATTAATAAGAGGTTCTTTCCTCGGTATCTTATGTGTAAATAATGTATTGGTTTATATGTGGATCCTATGTCTGATGTATCTTTGATATTTATGTTGCTATTACAATAGTTATAAGCATGTATTATGACAGTGATGATGTATGGCTCTCCTCATGTTTGGATTTGTAAATGAATGAGAAATGTATCTATAACCTAATAGATGATAATGCAACTAATGATTTAAGGGAACATTTCTTCTTAGTGATTCTTAGATAAGTATGAAACCCCTATGCTTAGATCTGTTGTTTAAACCTGTAGATTGCATATTTGTGATATGTTTGATGAAATGCTTGTCATGGCTAATAGGGGTCCAGGCTAGTCATTGTCAATGTTTTTGCATATGTGTCATTGTTTTGTTGTGTAAATTTATTTCTAAAGGTGCCATTGAGTTATGGGCACTGACCTGGGCTCTCGTCCTGAAAAAGTGGCATAAATACCAGAGTCGCAGGCACAGGTCTGAGGAGAAAAGTCCCCAAACGCGTGCATGTGTTGTTGTACGAGTGTCTGGAGCCTCCTAGACGCACCCTTGTCCATATCAAGGGAGTGTCAAAGGGTTTGATGCACTAAAAGATCAGTTGATCTCAGGGGCTGGTTACCTGAGTGATTGGGATGGTTCCTGGGAGTTTTATTGCTGATGTGCAAGGTATGTGTGGTGTGTTTCCATTGATTCCACTTACTCAAGGTCACCTAGGAGGTTGAATCCCATTATAGTGGCCTCTCGTCACATATTTACACCGGTGGGCCAGTTACTTGGGTAGATGTGGGATGAGGGTGTCACAAAGTGGTATCAGAGCATGGTTCACCCCTTGAACTAGATGGAAAGTGTGTTGGTCATGCATTCATGTTGGTTGTATGTGTGTTAATCATCTTTGTAGTCTATATCTTTGTTGCATATGCATGGTGTTGGTCATGGTTGTAGTGACGTCGCCATGTGAAGGAGGATGTTGTTGTGAAGTGTGTCGTAATAAGTGTATGACTGGTTAATGTTGTTTATGCTTGCGTATTGTCAGTATACATTGGTATGGTTGTTTTTGTCATGCATGAGGTCATGATATGTGTAGTTGATATGGTCATGCATTAATGACTAGACTCTAGCTAGAATGATGGTTATATGGTTATGTGTTTATGTATTATATGTATATATGTTGTCATGATTATATTATACATGTATTACGTTGATTGGTTGATCTTGCATATGAGATATCCTCCTTGAATTTTGCTAAGGTATGTTGGTTTATTGTGGTTTGGTTTAGTTGGCATAGTATGCCTTACAGGAAAAATATCAAAATGACTAGAAATATGGTAGACCACAAATATTCTCCCTACAAATCAAATGGGCAACATGTTGTTGGGCTCTTTTCTGATTTATCACACACATTGAGAAGTTTGAAGGAAGAAATAAGGAGTTGTAAGGTGGACAATGACAAAATCATGCAGGCACAAGAGAAACATGTAGATGTTAATGAAATACGCTTTCAGAGTTTGTTAGAATTGTAGCGACAGAGGCCACTTCGGATCAGCCATGGGTAGGAGGACAAAAATAATGGGGCATATGGCAGTAGGTCTCATGGTGGTCACAAGTCGGATAGAGATGACACAGTGAGAGATGGAAGATTGTTGGATACTTTGGATAGGAGAGGTGATGGATACATGTATTATTCTAGTTCTAGTTCTCACAGGCATCATGATCATCATCGTTATCATCCTTACAGGAGGAGTGATAGGGGATACTTGCCAAATGAATTTAAGAAAGAAAAGCCACCTACTTTTGATGGAGACTTGAAGAAACAAGGAGATGTAGAGACTCGGATACTTGGGATGAACAAGTTCTTTGAGTTGCATGAGTACAAAGAAAACATGAAGCCTGGAATTGCCATCTTCGGCATGAAAGGTAAAGTAGATATCTGGTGGGAAGATGTGAATTGGTTTAGATACATCGAGATAGAGGACTTGAGTTGGCATGAGTTCAATAGACTTTTCAGGAAGAAGTACTTGTTAGAAAGGTACTATGACATTAAGGCCAAAGAATTATAAGAGCTAAAGATGAGATCAATGGCAAATGAAGAGTACACGACTAAGTTGTTGGAGCTATTGAGGTATGTGCCGTATCTTAAAGATAAGAAGGCTAAAGTTCAGTGATTTGTCAGTGGTTTTCCATTAGCATTTAGAGATTGGATTGAGTATGATGAGCCTCAATCAGTTAAGGAAGTTATTGGGAAATTGAAGCATTACTATGAGCAGTTGAAGCGTAAGAATGAATCTCAACAAGGATGGAAAGGGAAAGATAAAGGTTGAGGTAAATGGCAACATAGAAGAACAAGGCCTCAGAATGCATAAGAGAAAGAAAATGTGGCACCACAAAAGAATTTCAATTTAGCTAGATAGAGACATGGATCACAACAACAGCATAGAGGTGATGGTACTGGATGGTTGGAGTGTTGGACATGTGGTAAGGAACACCTTAAGAGATATTGTCCACATAATCAGGGTGGTAGGCCTCAGATCTATAGTGCATAGGAGGCACAGACTGTTGGAGATGTTAGTTAGAGCATTCCTTGTATCTATGCAGCATTGGATAACAAACATGCAGACCATCAGGCATCTATCATTGAGATGGACGGTAAGTTTTGTGATCAAGTTGTTTTTAATTTGATTGACCCTAGATCTAATTATAGTTATGTTAGTCCTGAATTGGTGGCTAAGTGTGGGTTGGATAAAGAAGTGCATGCAAAATCTTTGTTAGTGTAGTTGGCTACAAGTGCAAAGAAAATAGTTCTTAATTGGGTAAGAGCTTGTGCATTTGAGTTGAATGGCATGTCTACAACAACACACTTGAATGTATTGTCGTTGGGATCACATAGTATGCTATTGGGTATGGACTGACTATACGTTCATAGGACCAAGGTGGATTTTTATGACAAAGTCATTGAGTGCTTGGATCACAATGGGGAACCAAGATTCTTACAGGGAAAGAAAAAATCCACATCGGTTAGGATGGTGACAGTTATGCAGGCCAAGCATAGTCGAAGGCAAGGGTGTGTTTTATTTGCAGTGCATATCTCTAGCGACAAAGATAAGGAAGTTGAGGATGCAGGTGTTCTGAGCAGGTACCCAATTCTACTGCAGTTCCAGGATGTGTTTAGCGCAGAGATTTCATAGTTGCCACCTCACAGGGAAGTAGACTTTTGTATTGAGTTGGTGCCAGGGGAATCTCAAGGATCAAAAGCACCTTATAAGATGAGCACACCTGAGTTGGTAGATTTAAAGTTATAGTTGAAGGAAATGTTGGATAAGGAGTATATTCGGCCAAGTGTATCACCTTGGGGCGCACCGATATTGTTTGTAAAGAAGAAGGATGGTACTCTCAGATTGTGTATTGATTACAAGAATTTAAACAACGTGACCATCAAGAACAGGTATCCACTGCTGAGAATTGATGTTTCAAGGGCATTCAGGCCTAGTCAGCAATGTGATAGCATGATCACATGTTGTGACTAGCAAGGGGTTGGAAGGCAAGAGTTTAATTAATTATATTTATTTAAATATGTGAGAGTGTTTATTTTTTGTAAGATATGAGAAAAGGGGCATAGTGGCTGATTGATTCTCCCAGTGTGGAGATCAGGCCAAATTGTTAGATTTAATTGGTTTGAATAGAAAATGAGGAAACTGAAAGCTTGATTTAGTGGTTGTTTAGAAAAGAGTGGAACTGAAGAGACTTTTTAGGAGATGGTGAGATATTTGTGGTTCTGAACCAGAATTGGGTCATGAATCCGTTCTTTGTATAAATTGTGATTTTCTTGTATAATTCAGGGGTTGTTTAGTTAGACTAGGAGAGAAAGGATGGAAGATTAGCAAGAGAAGCAGAAAGGAGAGAGCAAGGATTTCAACTAGAACATGGTTGTTATTGTTGTAGTCAAGACAGAGGGCGAGAATCTGAAAATTGTGTTATATTGAATAAATGTTTCAGTACATATGTTAATAGGCCATTTGTATGGGATCCTTTGCTTTTCTCTGTGTGTATACCTGTGGAAGAAACTATGCATTCTACTTTGTTTTATGCATGAGTTTATGAATAATAGTGTTGAAATAGCGTGATTATCCTTAGTTCCTTAGCGGTGTTTGAGCATTTTTATACTCAGTCAATTATCCAAAGCCTTCCCAGAGCAATTATATAAGAAACCATCGTTGAAGACAGAAAGTGGCCGAGAGTCGGTTTTAACGCAGATTCCATTGAAAATAAATAGGATCAAGACTAAAGGAAACAGTCGCAAGAAGACTCAGCAACCATTAGATCTAAAATATCAACGGTCAAGATTGATCGCATTGGCGGAGTCTTTATGGGTGGATCAGCTGATTGTGACATTGAAATGAAATGAGGGTCGTTGGATCGGAGTTGATCTAACAGCGGAAGATTGATCGCATATCGAGGAGTAGATGTGCCAATGGACAATGTAATCGGGACGCCAATATAGCGATTGCCGATAAATCGGAGATCGGCGATCGGGCCAAGCAGAGTTCGGTTGTCAAAGGAGTGGAAAGACTTAAGGTGGACCCGATATATTTATATATGCAGGCGAATAGTATTTGAGGTCCGGCCTACGCATTTGTGGGCAGATTCCTTTGTAATTCCATGTAAAACGCAGAGATCGAGAAGTCAGAGGATTGGTGAGCATTCATATAGTATAGTATATATATATATATATATATATTATTATATATAATATATTATTATATATAATTATGATTGTATAGGTATGTATGTTATGTATGTCAAAGAACCTATGGTAGGGCCGATAGCAATCAGCAATAAGGTACAAACTCAGGTTCTGTGCGGAGGTTGTACAAAAGGCGGAAAATAATGTTTTTGCGGGATTTCCTTTGTAGTTGGGTTAAAAAAGGAATTAAGCGCCGATACGCGGTTTGTGTGGTTTATACATATGAACCAATGTTTTAAGGGGGAAAAGATATTATATATGTGAATTTTGGGTTGCAATGTGGGTTTAAGTCCCAATAGAGGGTTTAAAGCGGGGTGATTGGGTTCCAATAACAAGGAACAGTTATAAAGGGCTTAACCATTTATGCTTTGAAGTTTTGACTCCATAGAAGATTCAAACTCTTGGGACAGTTCAACTTATGCATTTGATTGCATTGTGGGTATGTGCAGGGTAGCCCTACATCAATTTTTGGTATCAGAGCAAGATTAATGCTCTGTGGAGACTGATTAAGGAACTGGATTTTATTTCCCATCATATATAAGTGGCATTGTAATGGATTTGACATAGAGGGAGAACAAATAGTGTAAGGAGTCATGCACAGAAGAATTTCGACATGTTACAGGCAATGAAAACTTCAGTTGGTTATTCAAGAGAGACTATGGAAAAAGGGATTTGAGGAAGCTTGGATAAAAAAGGATCTAGTAAGTTTTAAAGCTCTAATGGTATGTGTAGGTGAATGCACGCAATGAAATTGCAGTAAACTATTGCAAGGAAAGAAAGTGAATATAGATGTACTCAGTAAAAGCAGGAATTTGGTTGAAAGAAGGATTGAAGTGCAGACAGCAAGAGGTAAAGCAACATGTGTATTGTCCAGCCAGAGCAAGGTGAAAGAGATAGATCAGTAGGTATGATTTGTATTTTGATGATTGGTTCATTTGAATTGTTTTTATAAAGGGAAGATAGTGGTAGCAGTAACACACAACAACAGACTGTGTGAAGAAAGAGAGGAGTTGTGTTAGTGGCAGTGAACGTAAATATTCCAGCTGAAAGTTGGATAGGGAGAATAGTTAAAGTGTTCTCAAGAGAAGGTGAGTTGAGGATACAAGCCTAAAGAGAGCAAAAGAAAATGCTCACGAGGTTCCAGAGATAGAGAACTAGTGCTTACCAAAAGGCCAAGTCCAGAGAAGGGATTGGCGAGGTAAGTGACAACAAGAAGGACTTGTTGTCACAGAGGCTTAGTGCAGCTCATAGTGAGTGAGAAGCTCATAGAGATAATGATGAAATGACTATTGATATTCAAAGTAGGGGTTCAGGGTGAAGCCACAGTAGAGGAAAGGAGGATGCTAAGGAACAAGGAAAAGGAGAGAAGATGAGTCAAGAGGTATTTAACAAAGAAATTACAGAACTGAAGATAATTATGGATAACATGATAGTGCTGCTAGAAAAAGGTGAAGGAAACCAAAGATGTGGTTGGACTATGAAAAGAGAGAAGATAAAGTGGAAGTTGTTGCAGAAACAGGTAAAGAGGAGAAAGTATATCAAATTAAGAGAAGAACTCAGAGCAACTGAGTTAGAGATGGAAGATAGCTATTGTAGACACAAGAAAGAGGTTTACCTCACTGAGGAAGGAACCATTGATGATTTCCTGAACTGTTGGACAAGTTCAAATCAGCAGAGAGGTGATGATTGAAACATCGAAGAAAAAGGAGCCTAGAATTTTTGAAACTAATGATTTGTTTATGTATGCAGGTGATGAACAACCTTTAGAGGATATGTTTATGCAAGTTGCTGAAGAAATGAAATTGTTAGAAGAAATGGAAGTAATAGAACAATTCTTGATTGACCATGTGTTCAAGGACACTAGAGATGACAAATGTTGAAGACTACTAAAGAATATGAAGATGATGCATCAAGTAAGAGTTCGCAGAAAGATGGCAGACAGTCTGAAGACAAAAGGGAGTTGCAGATTGCAAAAGGAGAAGTAGGAAAGAGGTATGAAGATGACCTTGTGGAAGGATCAAACAAGAATGTAGATGTAGTACAAACACTTGAGGTAATGGAATTATCTCCTCAATTTGTATTCAAAAATTATGAACCTGTATTGATAGTTAATGGACAAGAAATAATCTTGAAAGGACATAATGGATCATTAATGGAAAGGAATTTTACTAAAGAGTGTATTATGGAAGATGATAGAACCAAGGTTTATAAAGAGAATTCAACCCAAGGAGGTACAGTTAATCCATTCAAGGTTATGAAGAAGAAAGGAAAAGAGGATAAACAGGAACACAAAGAGAGGTTGGTGGACACTGATGCACAACTGAAGATTGAAGACAATGATATCTGTACAAAATGCCAAAAGAGTAAAGTAAGCAACCTAGGGGAACAATGGAAGGTGATATTCACGGTGATGACAGTAATTTTCACTATTTTGAAAGGGACTCAACAGTGGAATGGAAAATCTATGGTGTATGATGATTTTGTTTCTTGTATGGAAACAAATAGAACTTTAGGTTCTAAAATCAGAGATTGGCATATTTTTATTAAAACTAAGGAGGAATGGAAAAGGCAACTCAGTGGCTTACAGATTTGTAAGAAAGGAACAGGAAGAATGAAAAGGAGTATGAAAGGAAGGAAGGCCAAAGAGAAGAGCAGAGAACAAAATTCAGAAGTTAGATAACATTCAGAACAAAGTGAAGACAAAGAAGATTTTTTCAAGACAAGACAATGTGACAAGTTTGACAAAGATAGAAAATGTAATATATTTTCTGACTTTGAATTATTAATTGTTGAATGTGATTTTCAGGATGAAGAACAAACTACTCTTGGAGATATGTTTGCACAAATAAATATGAAGGAAGACGTAAATTCTGGAGCTGCAGAAGGTCAGTTTTCTTTATGGAAACAAGAAGATGAGAGTAAGCAACGAGTTGAATTAGAAACTTGAAATAGAGGAAGGAGAGTTGGCATAGCTCTTAAAAAAGTAATTACAGGAGAGGAAGAAGATTTCGGGAGATGTGGAAGAACAGTCCATAGACAGATTTTGTTCTTAATACAAAGAAAACTTGAATGTCAAGAGTTTATATTGAGGATGCAATTGGAAAATTGGGTGAACAGTTCAACTGAGGTTCATGAGAAAATGGAGAAAATTGAACAAAGTTCAATAATTAACATATTTGCAGCCAGAGGACAATATATAGTTGAAAGGCTATATGTTCTTGTATTAAACAATGCCCAATCTTCTTTTGAGATTGGAAGGACTCTACTTAAGCTATTTGATAGATGGATAATGAAAACTACAAAGGTGATGAGTATAAAGAATTGTCAAAGTCAGCAAATCAAGGGAAGATGGAAGGATATACAGGACAACATAAAGAAATTGGTTTATAGACAGAAGGAGATCTTGGGGATCGGTTCAGAAGTCAAAAGGAACAGTCAGGTACAGGGCAAGAGAAAATACATGAAGATGGAGATAAATTCTATTGATATAATGACATGACAATAATGGATAGAGAAGCATAGATTTATGTTGTTTGAGGAGGTGTTTATATAGGGTATCAACACCAAAGCATTATGCAAAGAAGATGATTATCAATGTAGAGCAAAAGGACATCCACAACATAAAGTTTGGCAACCAAGAGAAACATAGGAGGCAGTAAATACACTTGCAGATGAAAGGGATCAGGTAGCCAGTTGGGAAATGAAATTTGATGAATTTTACAACAGAGGAAGTAGAAAGACTCGTGAACAAGAGTCCATGGAAACTTTCAACTTTGGGAGTCTAATGCAGGAGCATTCAAGCATAGTCAACAATGTGATAGCATGATCACATGTTGTGACTAGAAAGGGGTTGGAAGGAAATAGTTTAATTAATTTCATTTACTTAAATATGTGAGAGTGTTTATTTATTGTAAAATATGAGAAAAGGGGAATAGTGGCTTATTGATTCTCCCTGTGTGGAGATCAGGCCAAATTGTTAGATTTAATTGGTTTAAATAGAAAAATGAGGAAACTAAAAGCTTGATTTAGTGGTTGTTTAGAAAAAAGTGGAACTAAAGAGACTTTTTAGGAGAAGGTGAGAGATTTTTGGTTCTGAACCAGAATTGGGCCATGAATCCGTTCTTTGTATAAATTGTGATTTTCTTGTATAATTCAGGGGTTGGTTAGCTAGACTAAGAGAGAGAGACTAGAAGATTAGCAAGAGAAGCAGAAAGGAGAGAGCGAGGATTTCAATTGGAACATGGTTGCTATTGCTGTATTCAAGCCAGAGGGCGAGACTCTAAAAATTGTGTTATATTGAATAAATGTTTCAGTACATGTGTTAATAGAGCATTTGTATGGGATCCTTTGCTTTTCTCTATGTGTATGTCTGTGGAAGCAACTATGAATTCTAATCTGTTTTATGCATGAATTTACGAATAACAGTGTTAAAATAGCGTGATTATCCTTAGTTCCTTAGTTGTGTTTGAGCGTTTTTATACTCAGTCAATTATCCAAAGCCTTCCCGGAGCAATTATATAAGAAACCATCATTGAAGACAGAAAGTGGCCGAGAGTTGGTTTTAATGCAGAGCCCATTGAAAATAAACGGGATCAAGACTAAAGGAAATAGTCGTGAGAATACTCAGCAACCGTTAGATCTAAAAGATCAATGGTCGAGATTGATCACATTGGCAGAGTCTTTATGGGTGGATTGGCCGATTGCGACATTGCAATGAAATGAGATCCATTGGATCATATTTGATCTAATGGTGAAAGATTGATCACATATCAGGGAGTAGATGTGCCGATGGACAGTGTAATTAGGACGTCAATATAGCAATCGCCGATAAATCGGAGATCGGCGATCGGGCCAAGCGAAGTTTGGTTGTTGGAGGAGTGGAGCGACTTAAGGCAGACCCGATATATTTATATATGCGAGTGAATAGTATTTGAGGTTCGGTCTATGCATTTGTGGGCATACTCCTTTGTAATTCCATGTAAACGAGAGATCAGAGTTGGAGGATCGGTGAGTCATATAGATATATATGTGTGTGTGTGTGTGTGTGTGTGTGTGTGTGTGTATCAAAGACCTATGGTAGGGCCGATAGTGATTAGCGATAAGGTACAACCTCGGGTTCTGTGCAGAGGTTGTACAAAAGGCGAAAAACAATGTTTTGTGGGATTTCCTTTGTAGTTGGGTTAAAAAAGGAATTAAGCGCCGATACATGGTTTGTGTGGTTTATACATATGAGCCAACGTTTTAAGGGGGAAAAGGTAGTATATATGTGAATTTTGGGTTGCAATGTGGGTTTAAGTCCAGATAGAGTGTTTAAAGTGGGGTGATTGGGTTCCGATAATAAAGAACACTTATAAAGGGCTTAACCATTTATGCTTTGAAGTTTTGACTCCATATAAGAGTCAAACTCCTAGGGCAGTTGAACTTATGCATTTGACTGCATTCAGTGGGTATGTGCAGGGGTAGCCCTGCATCAATTGATGACTTGTTCGATCATTTGAAGAGAGTAGCAGTGTTCTCGAAGATTGATCTAAGATCCAGATATCATCAGGTACACATTAAAGAGGAGGAAATTTACAATACAACTTTACAGACCATGTATGGGCATTATAAGTTTGTTGTAGTTCCATTCGGTTTGACTGATGCTCCAACTACCTTTATGTGTTTGATGAATAGTGTGTTGTGCCCCTATTTATTGTGTTCATTGATGACATATTGGCATATTCTAAAAATGAGGAAGA
>APFE030915102.1:0-18948 GCA_000404065.3 Pinus taeda | reverse complement strand
ATTTTATATCTTTCTCATGAAATAATGTAATAGTGAGTACAGTCATGTCTTGCTCAATCCCCTCACTTCAGTCTTCAAACTTCAAAGTGAGAAAAGTAATCCAAAAAAACCAAAAATTTCTTGCCTAAACTGATATTTTCCAAATCCCCTGATATATTACACTGATATTTTCAAAATTTAGGGATTATTCAAAATTTGAAAATTTGTGACTTTTTTATGGTGATATTATGTTGGCTTAGAAAACTCATGAAATATTGTAATGTTGTTTATAGTTTGGCCACAATTGTCAAAATTTCAGTACTATTTCTAACTATAAGAAAGACCAATACTCATATTATGAGGATATTCTACACAGTAGGATAGAGTCAAAATTAGAAGCCTGGGCCTCAGCGACAACTGGCTTATTGATTTACCACTATCATAGAACCAAACTTACAAGGAGTATTTAACTGTATATTTTTCTAAAGTGTTGTTCCATATTATCATGATAGTATCAGCGATTTCCCTTGGTTACAAACCAAATCCCATATTTTATTCATAATGATTATACAGTTGCACTCCCATATTTTATTCATAATGATTGTAGACTTCTTCAATCCCTTTGACTTATCTTTATGGAAATTTAAGACATTAATAAAATTATCTTATATTATCTTATATATGCTTTTCATGAAATAATATAATAGTGAGTACAACTATGTCTTTCTCAATCCCCTGGCTTCCCTCTTCAAACTTCAAAGTGAGAAAAACAATCCAAAAAAACTAAAAATTTCTTGACTTAATGGATATTTTCCATTTCCCCTGATATATTACACTGATATTTTCAAAATTTAGGGATTATTCAAAATTTGAAAAATTGCGACTTTTTTATGGCGATATTATGTTGGCTTCGAAAACTGATGAAATATTGCAATGTTGTCTATATTTTGGCCACAATGGTCAAAATTTCAATACTATTTCTAACTATGAGAAAGACAAATACTCATATTATGAGGATATTCTACACAATATGATAGAATCAAAATTAGAAGCCTGGGCCTCAGCAACAACTGGCTTACTGATTTACCACCATTATAGAACCAAACTTACAACAAGGAGTATTTAACTGTATATTTTTTCGAAAGTGTTGTTCCAGATTGTCATGATAGTACTAGTGCTTTTCCTTTGGTTACAAACCAAATCCTCGATGATGAAAATGCCAGTAATCTTTACTATGGAAGGTACGATAGAAGTGTTCATGATCTTTGCTATGGAAGGTACGATTAAAATATCACTGAAGTGGTATGAGTTACAGAAAATCTCACAACAGTCAGAATTATTTTAACGGAGTACATATACATGCATTGATATGGACGATAGAACAGAGGTTTCATTAAATTAGGCTAAAAGAGGATATTACAAGACTGAACACAGGTATAGCGCATTATGATATGAACAGTTGATCCCAGTGAACTTCACCTACCCAAATCTTGAGAGAATTATGTGGTCTGGTATGAGCATTCATAAACAAAACCAGAGATTGAAGTTTGTAGGCAGTACCTTTTGACAATGGAATTGACAATGTTTTTGAAGATAACACGATGGGGGCATGAAGTTGCTTGGCTCTGATCCGTGCCTTGCTTGCATCTGAGTAGTGATGGGTTTGCTCTCCTCTTCTGCTTAAATCCTTGAAAAAACATGAGCAACTGCACAACTAGGAAAAACCACTGGTTTGCATGGATCACTACCCAGTTAAAAAAATATAACCACTGTCTAAATAAATAAAAATTTCCGAGACATAATAATAATGCTATTCAACTAGAGTCTAGAACTAAAATTTAATGGAAACTGGTGTTTTTCTTTGGCAGCGCTCTCACAATACCCTGCGTTCTCTCAAAAATACAGCTAGTTCTTTCTTGAGCTGCTCGCTCACAATACCCTGGAGTGCTTATGTTTAATTTCCAGAAAACTAACAGTCCACTGCAGCAGACTAACAGTTAACTGCGAATTAAACTGGACTTAACCCTTTGTATGTGTAACTTCCATAAAACTAACAATCAATTGCTAATTAAACTCGATTTAACCCACGGTTTGAAAAAATTAAATTTAACCGAAGTCCGAAAAAATAAATTTAACTGCAATTCTATCCAGAAATGGCGAGAAGAAACTGTTTCGTTTCGCGGGAAACTGTTTCTTGCTAGTGAAAACGAAAACAGCGGTTGCAGACGACGTTTCTAGTATGGTTGGGTTTCTCCAAAGGTTTCTGCCAGAAACGGCGGACATCGTCCCGTTTCTGGTAACTAGGCTACAAGGATATTTAAAACATGAATTTAGTTGTTATATGCACTCTCCATTACAAATTTTAATGAGTTGCAAAATTTTGGGAGTTCATTTTTAGAGTTGGACCTTATTGAGGAGGCAATGTGGCCACCCCGGGCGCCTAGGGAAAACAATGAGTTTAAATAGTCATTGTTTCTGTGAACACCATATTTGGCGGGATAGGTCATGTATGCAACCAACTCCAATCTTCCTACTATGCACCAGACATCGATGTTGGTGACTTTGATTAATCCAATGTTATCAAAATCAAACCGGAAACGGTGGAACCAGTTGGTCCAGCCGTTTTTTTTGGCTAAATCCAATCCGAACCGGGCCTCCCAACTGGAATAGGCCGGTTTGGTATTCTGGTTTGGAGATCGGTTCAGTTTGGTTCGTACAGCGAAAAATAAAAAATAAATAATAAATAAATATTTTATTTTTTTAATTTTCTCTAATTCTAATTTTATCCTGACCGCCCCCAAACTTATTTAAACACACCCACTCGTTTTATTTCACTCACACTATTCATTCAAGTCCCTTGAAATTCTTTCTTGATTGCACTTGGACCCACCTCCACAGGGTGCAGAGGAAGATATATCAAAAGGACCAATAGCAGCTTCAAGGCCAAGGGAATCAAGTCGTAATCCCATTGCGGACTTAGATGCTATTTGTTCTTCAAATGGGGATGAGGAGGATGTTCTGAGTGATGATTCTAATGATGGCATTGACAATTAGCACTTGTAGGATGTAGCTGTAGTAATCTAGACTGTAGTATCATACTATTATGTTATTTTGGACTATAAAGGTCTTTTAGACTCTTTCTTGATGTTTTTTTATTTAACAATGTTTTGCACTAAGTGCTATTTTTTTTATATACACTATTACTTGCTATATAAATGAGAACTTTTGGATATTTCTGTATAACTATTTTTTTTATATGCACTATTACATGCTATATAAATGAGAACTTATTTATATTTCTGTATAACTAATTTGAATTCATAGAGATACAAGTGAATATATATTTGCTTTTCTCTAAAATATGAATATTTTATGGATTTTTGGTAAAATGGCTTCCTTTTTTTTTCTTTTTTTTTTTTCCGGTTCCTACCGGTTCTCAGTGCACAGGGTTTTTCGGTTCAATTGTCAGTTCAGTTCTGATACCATTGGATTAAACGTGCTAATGAAATAACACACCGTCCCATAAGGCTTCTGCTATAATGGAGGTAACAAATGAAAGCTCATCTTTTTATAATAATAGTTTGCATTTCCAGTCTTGGTTTTACGTGTAAAGTGGGAGAAGTTACAACATCCAAATTGAACCTGTTGCAGGATCATTAGTGAAAAACTACTGGGTAGTTTAGCTATATTGGCCATCATATTTGCAAAACTCATCTGCCAAATTTAATGAATTAAAACTATTTTCTGGACTTTTTTATATTCCGTCTATTTTCTTCTCTAGTGTACTGTAATTTGAAGTTATGTGGGATTTATAGCTGTTTTGAAAGATGCGAAGAAGATTGGAAGGGTTCTATAATGGATTTTCAGATCTGCTCAATTGTTTAAGTCGGGTCTAGAGAAAGGATTTTCAGATCTGCTCAATTGTTTAAGTCGGGTCTAGAGAAATTCGAGACGATTTTTTCCTGGGAAAGAATGTAAATGGATTTTCAGATCCCCTCAATTGTTTTACTCAGGTCCAGTGAAATCTCAGCGGAATTTTTTATGGGAAAGAGTCTTTCATGTGTGGTTTTTTGTCCTTTTCTGTATCTAGACTTCTGTCAAAGAATTGAAGGTTATGATGAAATTAAAATATTTTAAGCAAACAAGATTTTCCACTGGGCTACTGATTTTTGTTTTCTTCCAAAACCAGCAACAAGGTTCTGAAGAGCTATCAAAAGGTCTCTGAATAAGGTATTTGAGGTGTTTATTTTCTTTTTAAAATTTTCTTCCCAATCCACAAAAATAATGATGTTTTTTTTCTTTTAAAAGCTAAAAGATGATAACAGATTTTGTTCGAGTATATAGTAGTGGTGGGGAAGAAGCAAGGAAATTATTATGAAACGAAATGGTCTAGGACCTCTACACCTTTTTTACACGTGAATATGAAAACGAAGTGATTAACAATGTACATGTATCATTAATCTTGTATTCATGTCTACAAGATTATTGTGATGCAAGGCCGCTGCAATTTTTACTATAAAGCACTCTGTACGTGAGTTTTAAGTTTATGCGGCTCATTGTTTACAAGAACAAAGGTTAGATGGAAATCTGAATTGCGCTTTTTAGTTTAGAGTTCATTGTTTGCAAAAATAGAGATTAGATGGAAGACATGATTTCCACCTTGGCATCTCTTGATATGTATGAACAAAATCAAGATTAAATGAAGTGGGTTCCTATCTAAGTGTCATTGAGGTATTTACTGGTATTATTTTTGCAATAATAAAGTAGGCTGTAAAAAAGGGTTTTGTAACTATTAAAGTATATTTTTGAAAAAGGCCTCGAGGCATTGAAACAATTTAAGGGTATGATGATTTCATTGTACTATGATGTTTTAATATAATCTATTTAAAGACATAATGATTCTATTGTAATATTGTTTTGGGTGAGATAATCATAAATTTATTAGTGGGAGTTTATTTTTTTGCAAGAGTTTCCAGGATAATTTATGGTCCATGTATTGTCGTCTTTATATGTTTCTATTGTGTTTTTGTTTATCTTTATTTTTATAACAGATGTATCAAAGCTCAGGGAAGAGACCTCTATACAACATAGGCTTTGTGGTTGAGCACTATACAACAAAGGCTTTGTGGTTGTACATGGGTCAAGGAGAGATGGGTGTATTTGATCCAGGTTGCATTGACAATAGGCGAACTACAGTAAGGATACCATGTAGTTGCATGGATATAAATCTCCAAGGTAGCCATTGAATATGTGATGAGGTATTTTATTGAAAGCGGCAACAACTTGCATCCATTAGCATCGACGATGTCTCCATGGATAATGAGGAGCTTCTAATAGAATGCAAGGCATGGCGAGAGCCCTAGTGGGCACCTAGAGAGATGGGTGCAGCAAATTATTGTTGAGTGGGGGTTAAGGAGTACGTGAAAATTATAGACCAACATGGGCTAGAAATATAGTGAAATAAAGTTCACATAGCCTACATGGACGAGAGAATGTAAATGGAGTTAATGATTTTGAGGCTTGGTGAAGGAGCCAACATGTTATGGAAAGCCACAATAGTACATAAACACCCTCGAGTGTTTGATCTAAGCCTTGGCTTTTATGGTAACTGTGTAGTTAAACATATTTGCCCCTTGAGAGATCCATATCCATGTTGAAGATGGTGCAGTTGCTAACTAACGTGTTCAATTCCAAAGATGCAACTATTCATCAATCTTAGTAAGCCAACATCTCTTCTCTCAAGGGTGTGCATTGAGTGTTAAGTGGATTACCTGTGGTTTCCATATGTTACTCATAGGGCCCACCTCCCACTAGTTACCCATGGACCCCACCTCTTACGTGGGAGCTCTAGTACTTAATCCCAAGACATCATGCCTAGAATTCTCTAAAAAATCCCTAAATTATTAGTTGGTGTGTGTCCCATGGCCTAACTTCTAGGTCTAGTACTTGGTTTGCTAAGCCTTCCCAAATAAACTCACATGACACTAAAATATAATGATTGAAATGATACCATGTAGCTCATAAGGTTGAATGTGCACAAGCTCTACTAATCTGGTGGCATGGGTTAAGAGGTGCAATGCCCCGAAGGAGGTATTGGTGGAGGTTCAAGGTGAAATATTCTTAAAGCCTATAATTTTGAAGATGCACCTACTCATTAGTCCTTACGGACCTCGCACCCTATTTCCTATCTTATGTATGCATCATTATCCAGCATTAAGCTCTATGTGAGATTATGTGTGGTTGCCTCTTATTGCTTGCATGTGGGGGCCACCTCCTATTGCTTACTCATGAGCCTTGTTTCTAAGTTTTGAGTTCTAGATATTTATTTCACGAGTGCGAGTATCTATAATTAACACATTGTGCAAACAATTCATTGAAAATTGTCTAGCAATTAACTAATGTATGCTCTATAGCCTAAGTTTGAGAGCAATACTTTATATGTTATCCTACTTAAAGGAAGCGTCACTACATTGAATCATCCCACATGGAATGATTAAAAGAATCACATATGGTTCATAAGGTACAACATAAGCCTTAAGCTTCACTCATCTAGAGGCATGCCTTGGGAGGCACTCACAAACACTTGAGGTGGGGAACACAATCCTAAACTTAGCATTTTAAGTTAGACCCTATATCTAAATAATATGGTTGTGTTGGTTATGATGATGTAGCTAAGGGAGATAGATTATGAGATTATACTACCCACAAAAACATCATCAACAAATATGCAGTATTTGATGGAAATAGGAACAATCACCACTAAATCAACAGACTCACTTAACCATCTCCAAAAACTAGGAAGTAGGAAGAATCTTATGAAAAAATAATCCATGGATGTTGAATATATTTAGGAAAACATAGAAATTCCACAACCAACATCGAGACACAAGAGAAATCCTCCTAAAAGGTATATTGATTTTATTTCATCTATTGCTTTGGTTCCTCACGATAGGGAACCTTCTTGTCATCAGGAATTCATAGATGATATTGATAATGTTAAATGGAAGTTGCCAATGAAAAAAGAGATTTATGCCTTAGAGAAAAACAAACTCAAACCTGATAGAACTTCCAAAAGATATAAAAGTTGATGGGTGTAAGTGGCTTTGCAAATTGAAGAAAGACAATGAGTGGGTCTACAATTTGAAAAGTGTGGAGATTTTTAAGACATAATTGGAGGTAATTTTCTCTTTTGAGACCAAAATCATCTCACCATCCATAAAACATAATCAACTTAAGAGAGATTGTAGTTGGCAACTTTAGTTTTTGTTTTAGATTAGTTTTATTTGCTAGCTTGTTTTTCTATATTTCATCTTAAATAACTAGTTTTACCTTGAGTCTTTGATCAATCTAGTTATATTTTCAACCAATGATTAATATACCACATTTGAGCTTCATTCCAATATGTATTTCGTAGTGTATTGAGTGTTATTGTTGCAAATTTGTGTTATTTTTTTGTTGTAGTATAACATATGTGCTGACTTTCCAAGGTTTTGAGTGCCCTCCAAGTAAATATTTTACATTTGAACTTCATAAATAGACTGTATATTGATTATACTTGCTGATTTTTCACGTTTGAGTCTAAAAATATATATATATTCCCACTGCATTGAAATTAAATTTATCGCTCGATTTTTTTTTATCCCCTAACCTCACATGGTCAATTTCCAACTTGATGAAAATTGTGTTTTGCTATTGGTAAAAGGATTGGGAGTGATCCCAAAGGATCTACATAACATCTACTAGCCTCTCCAACCCTAGATTTTTTATCTAGAGTGCCAAGGCATTGCTTGAGTAGCCTTTTTTCAAGGGGATTTGTTGTTGTTCCTACATTTTCTGCATTTTTTACAGTTTGTTGACACATGAAAACAAGAAAAACAACACTAGAACCCCTCTAACTAACACTTCAATCACATAAATAACTTCATATTTGGTTAGCATATTTTTTTTACATTCATTTTGATTGATCATACTATTATATTTCTTGAGCTTGAGTGTCATATCTTAATGATAACATGTATTTTCTACAGATTTTTACATAGTAAACAAAAAAACAACAAACAATCAATTCCTCCACCTCATCGATAGACCCCATTCAAATCATTAATGAGGGTTATCTTGGGTGGTTGGGTGGAATCGTCATTATTTTCCCCACCTAGGTTCAAATCCTCACTAGTGAGATGATGTGCTATAATGTCTTGATAAATATTGTTGTAATGGCTTTGAGCCTTGCGAACTCTTAAGTGAGTATACTTATGGGCTAGCCTAGTATCAACAACCTCACTTTAGCCTTTAGGTTCAGAGGAAAGAAAAAAAAAAAGAAACAGAAGACCTCATTCAAAGCACTAGTCTTTATTCATTTGGTTGTGGCATCAAATGGAAATTATCCCATAGCCTTTCTTAAAGAAGTTAGGCTTAAAGATTGAGGATTTGGACCAAGGTGATAGTAGGCACTTATATTATGTGTGTCAATCATAGTGCACTGCCAGGACCTTAACAACGCTACTAGTTTGATCAGTAATAGATCCACACTCAAGAACATTGTATAAACATGTTTACAAATTCAGTACCGTTAGAGAAGTTGTGGTGGTGTTTGGATTCTCTTGGCTTACAGAAGAGGTGATGAATATGATTAGGAAAGGTATCAAATAAATTGTTATTAAAGTGGAGATTGTTAGAATTTAACAAAGTTACCAATTTACCAAGAATTTCACTGAGTTCTCGTTTTTTCAGAGGTTGCATTTAGTGTTGATTTTTATGCTCATTTTGAAAAATGGTGGTGTAATGTCACCCTTTTTTTCATTTCATAGTTAAAATTTCAGCTTTTTTCAACCATGTCGTTAAAAACCAAATATAATAACAACAAAAGACATGAAAAAACACTTTGAAATGCAAAAGTGGTGATGTAGCATCACTCATTTTTTAGGGTGAAAATTCAAACATTTTCCTACCATGTCATTAAAAACCAAATATCATAACTATAAAAGGATTTTACACCTTGAAATGTAATTAGGGTGAAAATTCAAACATTTTTGAACTATGGCATTAAAGACGAAATATCATGACTACAAAAACCTTAAAAGTCAGCACCCAAAGTTTGACTACTTTTTTTTAAATGCTTGTTTTTTAAGTGTTTTTCAAATTTGTTTAATTATTATTTTATTTTGAAGTTAAAATTACAAATTTCCATATGAGGTGCCTATATTGCAAAAGTTTGGGAGGGGGGGTTGGGGTGGGTGTGGGTGGGTCGCCACTGCCCCACAAGGCCAAGCGACTAGGAGACATGGAAACATGCCCCCATAACCATGTCTTTATGACTCTCCACACATCGAGACTCTACCTCATGCAAACTTATGGCCAATCCACTGATCTCATGCTCAATTACGCTAGTATCATTGAATTCTTGTGTCAATCATAGTGCACTGCCAAGACCTTAACAACGCTACTAGTTTGATCAGTAATAGATCCACACTCAAGAAAATTGTATAAACATGTTTACAAATTCAGTACCGTTAGAGAAGTTGTGGTGGTGTTTGGATTCTCTTGGCTTACAGAAGAGGTGATGAATATGATTAGGCAAGGTATCAAATAAATTGTTATTAAAGTGGACATTGTTAGAATTTAACAAAGCTACCAATTTACCAAGAATTTCACTGAGTTCTCGTTTTTTCAGAGGTTGCATTTAGTGTTGATTTTTATGCTCATTTTGAAAAATGGTGGTGTAATGTCACCCTTTTTTTCATTTCATAGTTAAAATATCAGCTTTTTTCAACCATGTTTAAAAAACCAAATATAATAACAACAAAAGACATGAAAAAACACTTTGAAATGCAAAAGTGGTGATGTAGCATCACTCATTTTTTAGGGTGAAAATTCAAACATTTTTCTACCATGTCATTAAAAACCAAATATCATAACTATAAAAGGCTTTTACACCTTGAAATGTAATTAGGGTGAAAATTCAAACATTTTTGAACTATGGCGTTAAAGACGAAATATCATGACTACAAAAACCTTAAAGTCAGCACCCAAAGTTTGACTACTTTTTTTTTAAATGCTTGTTTTTTAAGTGTGTTTCAAATTTGTTTAATTATTATTTTATTTTGAAGTTTAAATTACAAATTTCCATATGAGGTGCCTATATTGCAAAAGTTTGGGAGGGGGGGTTGGGGTGGGTGTGGGTGGGTCGCCACTGCCCCACAAGGCCAAGCGACTAGGAGACATGGAAACATGCCCCCATAACCATGTCTTTATGACTCTCCACACATCGAGACTCTACCTCATGCAAACTTATGGCCAATCCACTAATCTCATGCTCAATTACGCTAGTAGCATTGAATTCTTGTTTCCATTCCAAGGCTATCAAAGCCTGGATCGAGTGGTGTTTATTCTCCTCTTCATGTATCTCACACCTATCCCCTCCATGCCACTACTCTCATCTAGAGTGCTTGGCCATCAGTCTTCTTCATCTGCAGCTTCCTTTGTGTACCTTGGCAACAATATTCTTCAGCACTAGTCGGCCCACTCATATGAGCATTAGCCAAGCCTTGTTTTTCCACTGTCAATATAAGTTGTAGTTCCATAATTGGCAAGTCCACTCCCCCCAAATGGAGATTTGGCGTCATTGTTTCTTTCTCTATGTTGAATTGTTATGCATGTAGCAACTTCTGATTCAGGTCCCTCGTGCATGACAATAGATAATATGTGTGGGCATCGGACCTCCTATGTGGGAACCTTGGTCTTTTGTGGTTTACATCTCATTCAGTATCTAGTCTTTATTCATGCTTTTGTCTATATTACTTGTTTTATTTTGCCCATCTTCTCTACTGGGCACTCTTCTCACATCTCTCACCTAGCTCTTAGGGCATTATGTTTCGTTAGTATGCATGTGTCTTCAAGGGGCAACTTATTATTAGGAGTGAGCTTCTTAGGGTCACTCTTATACCCACTATTGCTTGGAGTAAACAATTTCCAAGTCTTGGGATCTCACCCCAAGCCCCATTCAAGAAGAGGTAAGGTGCATGGAATGTGAGGGAGCATCCATGCAACAACTTTTGGACACCAATGTTCTTGCCACAATGGATGATTGGGAGTCAGATGTTGGACACGCGCGGTCGCTTCAACCAATACATGTACACAATTGACTTATACTAGCACTTGAATTTTCTCCTTAGCAGAATTTTGATGGATCGGTTTGAGCATATAGCAAACATCCTACACTCTTTGGAGTATCTATATCATCACTTGAGAGACATGGACTAGCACTTGGAATGCATTGAGTAGCATTTGGGTATTCCTCCATCGGCAGGCAACAACCCTGACAACAATGAAGACTCTATTTAGGTTGTCAACACAAACTCTAATCCATCTGCTTAATTTATGCCATGTTCCAGATTATTTTGCATTTTGATCTTATAATTTGTCTTAGCGGCCTATCTAGATATATCATCCTTTTAGTCTTTTTGAACATTTTGATATATGATGCCTCTATATGAAAAGTTCACTTTTGGCTATGGCCTGGTCTTTCCATTGAAAAAATGATCTAAGAGATCTAGCACATCTATGTACATTCCAGTTTAGAAGGCAATATAATATTCACCCCTAAAAAAAAAAAAAAGATTACAAATTAATTGATATTATGGTCTTGACTATTGGTATCCTAGGAAAAAAACACAAAACATAAAATCAACTCTAAATCTAAAAAATGACATTACATGAGTTGCTTAAATAACTAATTATTATTTTTTTTAATAATTTACATTAAATAATAAATTAGAAAAAAAATGTAAATAATTAATTTTAGGTTACAATCCACTTTTAAAAAAACTACTACCATTACATAATAAAAAACCAGGAAACACTGAAATCCTTGACACCTGGAAAACACCCAAAATAGCTTTTTCCCCTGGGGAAAGAACAATTAAAATTTTGAGAAATAGAATTAAAATAAAAACAAACAAATTTCATTTTTAAAAACTCAAAAATACAATCCAAAAAAACTTGAAAATTTTTAAAATATATAATTAAAAAAAAAGAATATATTAAATTAAAAAAAATCAAAACTATATATATATAGCTTGAGTGAGCCTAATGGTTAAGAGAATGTTTTTTCCTCCTAAAGGGTCACAAGTTCAAAACTAGAGGGTGTAGAATATGTATGTCTTCTTAGACTTAGTAGTCAAATTGTTGTGTGAATGTGGGTCCTTTGTCACAAAAACAAGGGGGTTTTATATTATTTGTTTATAATTATTTATTTTTAATCAATTAAAAAAAAATCAAAATTTTATTTTTATTTTTTTAAGTTATTATTTTGATTTTTTTATTTTTCATTTACAATATATATATAGTCAGTGAAAATGGCAT
This sequence comes from Pinus taeda, assembly GCA_000404065.3. Classification (NCBI taxonomy): domain Eukaryota; kingdom Viridiplantae; phylum Streptophyta; class Pinopsida; order Pinales; family Pinaceae; genus Pinus; species Pinus taeda. The sequence continues at coordinate 6,609 of APFE030915102.1, read as the reverse complement.
AAATTATATTATCAACAGTGAAAACCAGAGCACAAAAATGGACTGCACGGCCCTTCTTGAGGTGTGACAGAGATAGCATAAGATGTGATCTGAATTGGATCCTTAAACACTCTTAAAGTTCCCTGAACTCTGTAAAACTCATATCGAAGTTTCAAAGTATTATGGATGTCGAAGCTTATCAGAAATTACCTATGAACAATGCAGTTTGTGGTCAGCACGGAACAACGAGGACCCTCGGTCAAAGCGCACAGACCGTTGGCCCTTGGTGACTGTGCACTGGCACATATTGACAAATGGGAGGTCAAATCCAAAAATAGAGGTAGTTTCTGATACACAATTAGCGCTAAAGCGCTAATCTCGTATCGCAGGGCGCCCCCCTCAGTGAAGGAAAAGCCCCAAGCGCTCGGTCACGAGGAAAAGCATAAAACTGTACGAAAAGCGCCAATTCCATCAAAAGGCAGGTCCAGCGCTAAAACCGACAGGATATCGGAAGGGCTTCAAGCGGTAAGCGGGTTCGAACGAGTCCCGCGCGATACCATACACTAGGTGGCACGTGTCCAGGGGATGGGAGAGAAAACTGCTCACATTGCACGGGTAAAGGTCATGCTACTTCACCGCGCGATATGGACGGAGACCGTAGGATCTGGAGGCTCCAGATCAATGGCGGAGAAATGATCCGATGGATGACCGGATTCAATGGGGAAATAGGTTGAGTCATATAAGATTTGAGGTCCAGCATGACTGCTGAGCTGGCAGAGGAATCAGTTTCGCGGGCAATCTTAGAGCAATGGAAATAACGACCGTTCAAAGAGAACTGACACTCCATTTGTGAGGAAACAAGTGGCCACCTCCCTATGAAGCGTTACACAGTGATGATGACGTAGAACAGGGGAATTCAAGCGGACAGAGGCAGGAGATCCAGAGAGCTAGGAAGTGGAAACAAACAGTCAGGGAGCATATTGGCTTTAAGCCATGAACAGACAAAGAGTAAAGATAGAGGCAAAGAAAGAGAAGCAGAAAGCCGAGAGGCAAGAAAGAAGTAAGTTGCAGAGAGCAGACAAGCCGAGTTGACCTGCAAACAAAGGCAGCATCGACCAGACAGAGACAGTGTGAGTCCGAAAGTCTGTGAACTCCAGAGAAGGCTTGAGAGGTTCAAGCAACTCTTTTGTGTATACCTATCAGGTATTGAGTACCAAATTGGACTCATACCACTGAGACCAGTTGAGGAAGAGATTCAGTAAGGGGAGTCTGTGTACTCTAGAGACTTGGGGAATCTAAGTACAATCCTACTGATCATCATCTGTTCTGTTTGAGCTCACCATTGTAAAAAAAACTCTGCTTTATGACAAAATAGAAAGGCCGCCACTAAAGGTTGGACCAGGAGACGTAGCCCAGGAGGATTGGGTGAACTCCTTATTAAGCTTGTTGTGTTTTATGTGTTTGCTTACTGTGTTTCTCTTACTGTTTCAGTGTCTGTGTATTTCGCAATCTTATCAACCCGTTGCATAATAGGCACACCCCAGCACTTGAGTCTGTAATACCTCCATTATTTCTCTGAGGTCATCTACGGGTGATTTTCAGATCAAGATGTAACCAAACAACCATTATTTATGATAGGCTTACTAGCCTTACATAGCAAAAAGAGGGCAAAAAAGACAGAGAACTTGAGATAATTATGTCACGAAAGGTGGTGAGGAGGAAGTCCAAGAGGAACTGATGGGAAGTTGACTCGCTCATGCATATGAAAGTCGATGTGCTCTACTTAGGCCTCCAAATCATGCAGGTGGTCATTGACGCGTCTATGGTTTCAGCGAATGCTCTCGAGTAGCTCTAGAGTCTCATTGAGGCAGAATTGAATTTCGTTCATGTAGGCCACCAATTCGTTCGGATCTTCAAAACGGTGCTCCCTAATGATGTCCACGTTGGCCTAGACATCTCTCAATTGATCTGCAATGGTTTCCAGTGAGGTTGGAGCCTCCACTTTACCTGGAGAGCACCCGCAAGCATGAGCAACCTTGCCCACCCATTCTCCGTTGACTGCATCCTCTGAAGTCGAGATTGAGTCGCTAACTTTCCGCCCAACATTGCGTTGATGCCCACCTCTGCGAAAGGGATGCCCATGCTAGTGGGGAATGGCTGGCAGCACCAAAAGACCACTTACCAGAATGACTAGAGATGAATCTACCTCCTAGGAGGAATCAACCACCTGCACACACCCGAGCAAACACAAACACTTCCACAATTTCCCCCCTATAGCCTCACAGTTTTGTCTAAGCCAGACCTCCTAACAAGTTTGCACAACTAACACTATGTGAAAGCCCCTGGATGATGTTATTCCTCCAACAGTCCACAGCCATAACAAGGGAGGTCTAACAGCAATGCACAGCCCAAAATCACCCAATAACACACCCAACAGCTCCCCCAATATAACAATAGATGCAACCAGGTAACAACCAACGAGGGACTTGTAGGCTACCCCACAACCAATTACACCACCACCCTCGTGGATTTTTCCAAAGGGACACAACATAAGCTACACTCACCACAAACCCTGACTACCCTTAAGAGAATTTTCTTCAACATGAGAGTGTTGCCACATACTGGGCCACCCCCTCCACAGGACAATCAACAACGTCATTTTACTAGCCACCACCAGAATCAATAGCTCAGATAAAGACTAGGGGCAAATGAATTCTATTACCTGGAGATTGTCGAGTACCCACTAGCCTAGAGCAACCCTCCTTCGACGACACCTAGAGTTCCACCTCACATAACTGACCTTACCGCACCAGAGAGGAGAGAAACCTCCAAACGAACCAAGATCCCATATACAAGCACAAAATCTCATAGAAATCCAACTACCCCATGGCCCTGGCAAGCTCGCTTCGCCTAAAACACTCTCATCCACCACCCTGCACGCTGAGTTCATCGCCCAAGATACTACATTCATTACACTATCATCGTTGCACAACATACCAGAAGCGGGTCTAGAGAATTCGACCACCCGCCAACCCGTTGCATCACATTAAACATCATCATTCCATCGCCTACCACATGCCTCGTGGGGCGAACTCCGAGGTGGTTTGACCAAGTGTTTGGTCACCCCATAAGGGGATCTATTATATTTTTTTTATTTTTTTGTTTATATATATAATATATATATTTAAGATTTTATACATTTATTTGCATTTTATTGTTTTTTTAAAGTTTTTTTGTAATTTTTTACATTGATTTATATTTAAAATTTCTATTTTTAATTAATAAATTTGCTACATTTCACATATTATTTTTTTAATACTATTTTGTTTATACATTTTATATATTTTAGTTAAAAAATATTGCAATTTTAATGTCTCACTAAAAATTGGTCATAAGTGTTGCTTTTTAGGGTTTTCCATGGTCATGAAGTTTGATCTTTAGTACCATTGTTGAAGAATGCTTGAATTCCCTCTCTAAAAAATGGGATGATGTTGCACCACCATTTTTGTATTTCATATTGTTTTCTCATGTTCTTTGTAGTTATGATATTTAATTTTTAATGCCATTGTTTACCATGTTTGAATTTTCACCCTAAGAAAAAAAAAGTGATGTTGCATCACCACTTTTTTCAAAGTGTTTTCTCAAGTTCTTTGTAGTTATGATATTCAATTTATAATGCCACAATTAACAATGTTTAAATATTCACCTTAGAAAAAAATATGATGTTGCATCACCATTTTTTCATTTCGAAGTGTTTTTCCGTATCTTTCGTACTCATGATATTTGATTTTTAATACTATAATTGAAAAATATAGGAATTTTAACCTTAACATTTTGAAAAAAAAACTTTAATCTTAAAATAATAATAATAAAAAGATAGTAATGTTGCATCATCACTTTTACATGTCCAAATATTTGTTGATATTTTACATAAAAATAAAAAAAATTAAAACTAAAAATCCAATTGAAGTCACAATTCTAATTAAATTAGTAACTTTATTATCTATAACAACCATTAATAATATTAAAATCAATGTAATGCAAAAATCAAAATTTAATGATAATGTTGATTAAAAAACATGTGATAGTTTGTATAATAAATGTAATGATGTCAACTTAAATATATTTATATAGCCTATGAAATTGAAATTAACTCTATCAAAATTTTACCACATGTGTAAGTATTAATAATTATTATTTTACCACATATGTACCAGTATTAATAATTTATAATTATTAAAAATTAAACCAATGGTCTAAAATTTAAAACATTGAATGAGTAATACCTAAAAATGTCGAATACCACCAAAGCACTACTCATAACCAATCATGATGAAATTCATTTTGATTATAGTATGAGAAAAAGTATTATTGGAGATGAGATCGTGACAAAGATGTGGGAATTGGGACCAATTGGTGACTTAACATAAAAATATATGAAATGGTGAAGCAAGATATGTGGATGACATATTAGCATTAAATGTTTTTGGTTTCCTTTCAGTGTTTGTGTTAATGGAGTTGGGGACCAAATCAATATCATAGTAAAGATATATAATGTGAAGTTGTATAGTATATTCATATATATGGGCTGATGTAATTGTTTGAAGATATTACTAATATTTTATGATGTGCAATGGTGAAGATTGGTAATAATGATAGATTGGAAAAATATTATTGATATTTATGTATAATTTAAAGTTTATGCGAAATGTTTTATTAATATATTTTTATTTTTATTAAATAGTATAATTATTTAAATAAGGTGTTATTTAGAGGTGTGTGTTAATTTTGAATTAATTATTACTATAAGATAGAGAGCTAGAATTTAAATTTTCAACAAGCAATGTTTTTTAAACCGTAGCTTAGAGTTTATATTGTATTATTTTAAGGTGTTATATTATTTTTTGTTTTTTAAATTTTAATATATTAAAATTTACAAGTTAGAACTCGACAGATTATTGAGGGTGAAATGAGTTGATGATTTTGTAGATTGGGTGGTATAATCTTAAACAAAATCATTTTGTAAGCTTAAAATTTTTCAATAGCCATCCATACGGGCAATACCATATACTTTAGTAAGATCATATGGATGTTGAAAAAGCGTCGATTTGGAAAAACGAATCGGAATTGGAACATCTCTCTCACATTTCCATTTTACCCAGTTCATATCCTTGTTTCGTGCCGACTTGTTGAAGATCGACTTCCATATCATTAAGGCAGAAGACCGATCGTTATCTCTCCCAGATGGTCCTGACCGGTGTCGTTGGAAGTCATTATCATTCAGAATATTGAATCCTAGAGCACCGAGCGTCTATCATAGATTGTGTCCGGGAGAGTGATGAATACCTCTATGGTTCAGAATCTTGTTTTTTTTCTTTCTTTTCTTGTGAAAAGAAACTCGTACTTCCATTCATATTTGAAATAAAATACATTTTACATATACACACTAAAACGTGTGCATTAAATTGGATCTGGCCAAATCCATGTTTGGCTAAGTGAAAATTACATATACATGCTTATAAAGCAAACAAAAAGTTTGCCTCACAAGGACCCAAAAATAGAAGCAAAAACTAAAATAGAAGATAAAACTATAATACAAGAGGGAAGATCAAGTCATGTAGTTGTTTATCTTCCCCTTCCTTCATTTCCTTTTCTGAACTTGTTTCCATACCCCATCTTTGGACTCCACATGAACCAAAGCCATATCATTAATGAATGTCTTTGGGGGGAGCTCTTTGTCCAAATCAAAGTTATCTGAGATGTGAACATACTTTGTTCCCACCATGTCATCGTCTTTGTTTACCAAATTTATTTTTTGATCTGCCTCTTGATTTTTTGCTAAAATGGTTCCACTCCGATGTAGAATAGTATTATCATTCTTCTCCTATGTACCCCTTCCTTTTTCAGGGTTTTTCGCATTGTCTTCGACTTCTTCATCAGATAAATGTGGATTTTAGAACTGGCGTCCCTTTGGCTTGTGCACCTTTTATTTTTTTTGGTTCATTTTAGCTTGTGGGCAAGAGTTCTAAATACGTCCCATTTAAAAGTAAAAACGAAATTTAATTGTCGTATTCTCATAGTCTAAAGATTAAGACCACTCAAAATTTTGATGTTTCAAGATTATATGATCCATTAAACGTTTGCTCACGTCAATCTCCACACGTATTCTAGCTGTTATGAATATAATAAATAGTAAAAATAATAATAATCATAATAATATAAATATAATAATAAATAATAAGTAAATTAACTAATGGTTAGTTAGTTAATCATGAAAAGGCATGTCTTAGAGACATGCCTATTCATGAAAGGGTACTTACCTGGCTATATATACAGGACCTTCATTCTCATTTGTACTCATCCTACATGAATTCTTTATATAATATACAATTTACACTTACTATCCTACGATGGATGTATTTGTCTACTAAGTATTTTAATATTTCCATTGCGTATATGACTTTTGATCGTTACATTGGTATCGGAGTTGTTTCATCCTCTGGTCGCTCAACTGCTACACAGAGTTGTGTTCTCTGATCCAGGTCTTTGACCGTTAAATTCATCAACATTGTTATGGAAGCGCTTCATTACAAAAATTTCGAGTTTCTCCATTTCGTTATCAAGCATTTG
>APFE030915093.1:0-19967 GCA_000404065.3 Pinus taeda | reverse complement strand
GACTATATATTTTGAAAATTCATAAACAGCTTAGATGTTCAAATAAAAATACCAAACAGTACACGTTTAGGCACCTAAAGGTTTGATTTTATCATCCCATACATTTTATTTCATTTATTTGGGTAATGTCGACATGTGTCGATGCCAAAACAACGTTCCGCTTCGCCGTAATAAACAATTTTCAAATTCAGCAAAAACTTTGCACTGCGCGGATAGTAATTGTGTCTGTGACACAATAAGTAAACTCTTTCTACATCTACCTTGCACATGGCAGATGTTAATTCTGTCGGCAACACAATAATTAAGCACTTCGACAGTTACTTTATAATGTCAACTAAACCAGAGTTTGAGTAGTTCAACAGGTAATGTCATTAATTTGGAAGCATTTTCAAAAGGGATTACATGGAGTCATGTCAACAATCAAATCAGTTGTGTAAGGGATATAAAATTGGATAAAAAGGCAACGAAATTTGCGCCCACCATCAACGCGTTTTTGGCGCTTCTTTTGTTCGAATTTGGTGATGGATTGCTCTGTTATGAACCGTGTTGATATCATGTGGCGACAGCCACTATACGGTAATGTAACGTATGGACTTTTTCCTTATTTTTTCTTTTCGTTTTTCAAGTTAAAATTTATTCAAAGTTCGGTTAGATTTAATGGAATCAAAATTTAATAGTTCTATAAAGAGTCGGACCATGACATAATTAAAAATGGGTGACATAATTATGTCGATCGGTGTCCTTTATTGGCTGTGGGAACATGAAAGCTTATGGTTAAAAATTAAAACGTGGCTTGGATTAATAAAGAGTGTATTGGGTTATGTATTTAGATTCCTTAATGCGGCATGTTAGTGCTCTCCGGTTCACATTCCTCAAATTCCATATGGTTAAAGAAATATTCTATTTCATAGCTGGCACGTGATCAAGCTCGAAGGGGGCACTTCGTTTAGTCATGTTAGTTCGTTCAGTTAGCCTGCAAATGATCACCGTGTGATGGCCACCTAACCTCGTCCATTTAATAATAATAATATTATGTTCTAATTTGTAGGTTTGATAATAATAATATTTGGTTTGACAATAATCATAATATTAGGTTTAGGTTCTAAGTAGTAGGTTTGATAATAAGAATATTAGGTTTTAACTGGAACGCACGAAGAGAAGCATCGAGGGTATCTTCCAAGGAATAATACGCTCACACAGCGGCATCAACGCCAAGTTAACACTTGACACTGGCTATTTCTCAAACAATCATTAAAGATCAGGTAACCCTATCTTACGTTTCGCTGAATCCTTTGAAGATATCATTGGTATCGCTCAGAAATCTAAAGCCTATGAATTCTACACATATTGGCTAACTTGCAGGGATGCTATACATCAGTATGGCTCAGAAGTCTAAAGCCTATGAATTCTATACATATTGGCAAAGTTGCAGGGATGCTATAACAGGTTACAGGGAGACAGAGTGGTTTAACAATGGATTCCAACGCTAGACTTAGGTTTTATACCTTCTGCTAGGAAATGCCGGTGGTACGCTTCTTATTTTCTTTCATTTATTTGTTCTTAACAAAGCCTTAAAGGTGTATTTCCAATTAAGTCTGTCCGTGCACTCAGTCAGAGGTTGAAGATTTTAAACAATCCATGTCAGTTAGAAATGTTTGATGTCTCTAGATGTCCCAATTGAGTGTTTATTTCAGTTGTATGGATAAATTCAGTTTTCGGGTTATAATCAATCACGATGTTTGGTTTGTTTACAATCGTTCATAATTTTTAATTATATCATAATGTTTGTTTATGTTTTTGATAATTCATGATGACTTGTTTATCATTTTAATAATTGATATATTAAATAATGCTGATATTTTGTTTATGTTTACGTAAATTTGAGAGTTTTTAAGCGCTTATATAATTCCTTATTATGTTGAGTTTATTTCAGAATTAAGCACTGGATGGATAAAAGGGTTTTATGTTTTGTTTTATTAAATTTTCTAGTTTGTGGATCGGTTAAAATGGTTTCGTGTTTATTTTATCAGAAGTATTTTTTGTTCTTTATATTGACGATGAGTATTTAGTATATTATTTTATAGTACAATTCAAGATCATTAAACTATGCTTATTTTGTAGGATAAGTAAGATGGATATAAAGTTCATTTAGAGAGAATGATGGTGGATAATATAAGCAAAATCGATAAGACATGTTTAATTTGTATATTTTATTTGTAGGATAGATGAGATGTTTACAAGTTATTTTAGAATTAATGATGGATAATATGAGTGTTTGTGAGCGGTATGATTAATGATTTTATTTAAGAGTATGTGTTTTTTTGAGAGGTCAAAGGTTCAAAACTCTAGGGTAGGGTGTGTATGCCTTTATAGACTTAGCAGTCAAATTGTTGTGTAGAGGTGGGTCCCTTGTTCCATAAACAAGGGTATCTCCTACACTAATTTGGTGTGTGGCTTGGTGGTGACCTTAAAATTGAATAATAATAATAATATATTTCTTTACTATTATATTAAAAAAAATATTAAGTGAAACATTCTAACATCACCATAGCTTTTGCAATTTAAAATTTCTAAAAGATTGTGTGATAAATATTTTTAACAAATTAGATGAGTGTGAGTTTAAATGGACATCTCAAAAGGGAATGTGTTAATCTCAACCTTATTAGTATTACATAAGTAACAATTGTTACTGTCCCATGGTTAATTTGCATCAGATAATTCCACAATATACTACTTAGTTCATGCCCATCAATTTAGATTACAAACTTATTTTCCCTTAACAATAAGTATATAATATTAATAATATTACGTATAATATCCTAAGTTTGGACAATCTCTTCTCAGCGTTTTTTTTGGTGTAAGCAAAAATACCAAAGGAAAAAATAGTTTGGAAAAGAATAAAGAAACTAACTACTACATTAATCAAAAGATAATTTGAGCATTTAAAAAGTATTATATATATATATATATTATTATATATATTATTTATAGATTATAAAAAAAACCAAAAATATTACAATTTCTAATCTACAAAGAAAAACATAATTAGTTTGAATAGAAAGTAATAAAAAATTAATATTTAAAAATCCACTTAAAAAAACCCAAAAATTTCAAAGAACTAAAATCAAAATTCTTAATACATCAATAGAATTTCTAAAAAAGCAGAAAATAAAAGAAAAGAAGTAAACCCAAGACTTATAAAGTAGTTTTATGAAAATGAATATAACTAGCAATTGCACCACATGTTGCAGAGGACGTCCCAAGGCAATAACATAGGAAAGAGTGGCATAGAAGAAAGAAATTCTTAGTGGTCATTGTAACTTGACTTATGAAATTAACATATTGGAAATGATTTATTGACTGTTATCACATGTTTGTCCAATTTCAATAAAATTGTTGTGAGAATGTTGATTTTTTTACAATCATCTGCAACAAAACAAAGTACTCATAAAAGAAACCAAATTGGGCAAGATGAATTCCTTTGCAGCGTGACTATAAAGAAGAAATGATTGTGGCAAACTAAACAATGACAATTTTGGCTACTCTCGACCTTCTTCCCTTACCTGAACACCATCAACAATGTATCAACCACCAACATCAAAGGGATGCATAATAAACACAAACAAAATTGCTTCAAATATTGTGCTAATACACCAGCTGAGATGATACAAACAAAAGGACATGAGAAGTAAAATAACAATTATCATGATTATAGTGATAATGACATTGGTAATTTTAAATCTTGTATTAAAATATTTATAAGGTAAATATTGAGATATTAACAAGTTAAATATAATATATTTTTAATTGATGTAAAATCGTAATTAAGTGAATTTTTTTTCTAGTCTAAATTGTCTAGAATTTGGTAGAAATTTCGTGGAATCTTAAGTTTGAATTGTAAACTTTACACAATCCTAGTCTCTGAGGGGTAGTGTGTTGAATCCATATATGTAGTTAAAAACTCATTTTAAACAACAAAATTAATATTTGGCCCAAAAAAAAGTAATGAGATTCCTTGCCAAAAGCTCCCAAACATAGCATGTTTAATTAAAACATTTAATAATACTTTTAATTAAAACTAACAAAATATATATATATTCATTTCTATTTTTATCATAGACTATATTAATTTTTTTATTTTGAGTATATTATATTTTTATTTTGAAAGAGACATGTGTCAACTTGGTTTAGAGCATGGAAGAAACTCTACAACACCTCTCTTATGAATTGTCTAATGTTCCTCTCGAAAAAACTCACGATCATCAAAACATGCAATACAAACTCACGATCATTAAAACATGCTACATAGACATATCATTAAAAACATAGAACAACTTTGAAATCACAAAATATAAACATATATGTGGAGGATAAAGGAGATAAAATATTCTATTCACTTACTACTCCCTACACAAATACAAAGAATACAAATCTTGTGCACACAAAGGGCATCCTTGCCACAGGCCATCATCATAATGTCACAATATGCTTACATTCTTTCATGATGTTAATGCTTCATTTATAGCTATATTACAAGGATTGTTGCAAGTAGCCATGTTTAAAAAATATATAGTAACCAACATGGGGAGTTATATTGTTCTAGTAATTAATCTTGGCTTCCAATTTTAGTCTTCATCATGTTCTAACTAGCTTGCTAACCATAGTCGTATTGACAACTGCACTTACTAGTTACAAACCTCTACAATAACTCACGCTATTTTCTACAGCCCTCCATAAACCTTCTTTTAAATATTCATTTAGGAGTCTTCTTGTTTGTAATATCCCTTTGAAAATTTCTAAGGAACTTGTGTATATGTCATCAACCTAATCACAATACTAGAAGTCTGCATCGTGCAATATTAATAATTTTTGCAACATTGGTTTATAGGTCCAAAAAATATACAATAGGACTGTGCAATTATGTGGAACTCTGAGAGGAATGTGTTGTGTAGAAATAGATTTAAAGATTAAGAATGCAAATTTCTAATAGTCTCCTATGTGTCAACACCATAGGTCAACATAGAAACATTGCACTCCTTCAATCGAGTCTAGATTACTTATGAGTTTTCTTGTTTCCATTAAACAACATGCACTTATAAAATAAATCTTCCCATCATATGGTATCTTCTAATGAATTTCAATAATTGATTCCCAAATTCCCATGGAAATCCTCTTGATTAATTGTAGTGTTGAGCTATACATCTTCAAAGTTGACAACATTTTCTTGAATGAACTTACTCATACCATGAAATACCCCTTGCTAAAAAGTCTTCCATGGGTTCCTAGAACTGATTTCAGTTGTCTCAACAAGACTTTTGAACACTTAAAAATCTAGTCTAGACCATTTTTGAATTGCCAACACATTTCTAGTAGCTCCATGCTATTTGCATTGAGGGCCATAAACACTGATAAAACTTGATAGCAACACAATGTTCCCATTTTATCTCAATGGCCTCTGCAAGTCCATGATGCCAGTTCAACAATGTAAGACTCAAGAAAATTTAGATTGATATGAAATTCTAAGCAGAGAACAAAAAAGTAATCTATAAAGCCTTACAAAAAATCTAAGAATCAGCGAGGCTATAGAGGAGAGTCATCAACAAGGAAAGCATGTAGATTGAAAACATGTAAAACTATGAATCCTACATTTTTTCAATTTTTATATGCCAATCTCGGAGTTTGAACACAACTTTATGGCTTATGAAGAACCCATGTTCTAACTATGACTTGTAAATAGATCCTCCTCACTAACCAATTGGTAATCTACAAGGTGCTATGATAGCCATAAATTAGAAAGTAAGAAAATTATTATGGAGATGAATAATATCCAAATATATCTGTTGCCAAAATGTTTAAAATTTTTATGGTAACCAACATGGGGAGATATAGTGTTGTAGTAATTGATGTTGGATTCCAATTTAATTCTTCCATATGTTCTCACCAACTTGATCTCCATAGTTGTATTCACAACTACAATTTTTAGTCTCAAACCATAAGGTGTAGTTCTCCTCTACAAAAGCTCTTGTTATTTTCTACAAGCCCCCATAAACCTTCATTCAAATCTTCCTTTATGATTTTTCTTATTGGAGGGATCCCTTTGTAAATTCATGCAGATCAAGAATATAATACAATTGAATCATGTTTTAGTTATTAGTTTAATGGGCCTAAGGAGCACATAAGCCTCCCTTTCCATTTTTTTTGGGGCATATGGAAATGATGCAATGCCAATATTTTTTAGGATAAGCCCTTTTCCTATATTTGGGTTGGATCTTACATTTGTTCCTTCTTTAGGGAATGATGGAAAATATTTGTTCCAAAGCCCATTAGAACCTTGATGAAATCCTCATATATGGAGACCCTAAAGTAACCACAGACTGGATCAACAATTGCATGGGTTTCACTCCTCCTCCTATGGAAACCCCTATCTAGGGGAAAACCTAATCAAATCTTCCTTCAATAGTTTCATGAGACAATCCAATCCTCTTTGACCTAGATGAGAAATCCCTACAATCACCAAGTCAGGCCTTCCTTTTATTATTATTATATTATTATTATTTTTTGTAGATGATAACCTCCCAGTAATATTTTCAACCTAGAACAACAACAACAGTAGAAACAACACTTTGATCTCATAGCAACAACAAATTTGACCTTGATGTAGTAGCAACTTCGATCTTCCTAGCAACAACAACTTCGACCTTAACAGCAACAACTTTGACCTAGAAGTAGCAACATAGTTTTGATCTTGATGAAACAACATAAAATTCAACCTTCCAACAATAGCCAAATAAATTCACACATGAGAGAGAGAGATATGACCTAGAAACTTCGATTCCTCTTTCTCCAACAATTCTCATTTTTCCTGTTCAACAACTTCATATTCTTTTTCTTCCCCTTCTTAAATATCAACTTGTGAGTGAATGCTCCAAAAGAATCGAACTACAATTTCTGAAGTTTGAATTACCTTCATGTATGTCGGCTTGGCGTGAAGGTGAAAAATGACCTATTCGACTCAATAATAATTCATTTTACATGATTCAAAAGCCCAAAAAGGGTCTCATAAAATGGAAAATGACTTTAACAACTCAATATAAAACCTAGAAGTTCCTAATGGGGACTTTGACCTAAAAATGATGACCCAATCATGAGACCCATGCTTTAATAATAATAATAATAAAATTTTCTTTTTATTTCTTTTGAAAAATACATTTTATAATGACTCAAATACAATTATGAATACGAAAGCTAGTTACATTCTTCAACAAAAAAAAACACTAACAAAATAAAACTAAATAAAAATAATATTCCACTTAGAACCTTGCAAATCTCATAGTTTTCACTCACCTAACAATGAAATTCTCACTGAACTAAAATATTTTTGGTGGATAGCATTTGGTGGAAAAAAGAGACCAATGCATGAAAATTACCAGCTAACATAATATGTTTTCCTTCAATTCAAAGTATAGAAAAATGTATTCTCCAAAAATGTCTTTTACAGTTACCCACAAACTTCGTAAATTGTACGTAAACTCAAAATTTATAATTCAATAGCTACACCACTCTCTTGAAGTCATCGCATTGTGTAGAGGTTTCATTTTTTAGAGGCAGACAATTTAATTCACACTTCTGTGCGAAGCTTTTCTTCTGCAGATCTTTCCATGCAATGAAAGCTGCACAAGTTATCGATGTTGTTTATTTTTTTTTCTGTTCGGTAATACTTCGGAGTCTTTGAAAGATGGATGCGATATTAATCCATACAATGGACAAGGAATCACTTCACCATATTTGAAAAATGGATGTAGTATTCCTCCATAAGGAGTTGGGGCATTGAGGGATGAATTTTGTTTCATAGTCGTACCTCTAGAAACAATTGGGGCATTCAAGGATGCATTCAAAGATTTGAATGATGGATGTGGTAATCATCCATAAGCAAGTGGGTAATTCAGGGATGCATTTAGAGATATTATCAGGATATATTTTATTGAAATATTTTTTAATTAACATTTTATGTTTTGAAGTGAATGATAGAATGAAATTCATGAAAAAAATTGGTTGTATTTGTATTTTTAAATCTAGTGATAGAATAATTTGTGGAGTAAAATTTTAGTCTTGACTACTTGTGTTCAAATAAGTTCAAATATTTCTATTATTTTGTATAGCCTTATAAATTTCAGGGAGTTGGCCTTTTTGTATAGCTAGTTGGAGTTGAATCATATATCACGTAACTAGTTGACTGAGTATATGAAGTTCCAAATTGCCTTTGTTTGGATAGAAATGCCTATCTCAGTCACCTTTGGATTTTTTGAACTCATTTGACCTTGTTTCTGTGGAACACTATCTAGGTCGGATTTATAACGACTTAGCTTCTCACCCACATAGTTAATTAATGATAATATAATTAATTAATGTCATTTCATACATTCTACAGAGATTAGACTTTGTGCAAAGGTTTTATTGTTTCTGAGCTAGAAAATTTCAATCACACTTTTGTCAAGAGATTTTCTTATGTAGAGCTTTCTACGCAATGAAAGCTCCACACAAGTTATTGATGTCATTTGTTTTGTTTTTGTTTTTGTTTTTTTTTTTTGTCTTTGTTTTTTTTGTTTTTTTTGTTTTTGTTTTGTTTTGTTTGTTGTGTTGTTTGTGTTGTGTTGTTTTTTTTTTTTTCTTTTTTAGGTTACACTTCTTAGTCTTTGAGATATGGACCCAATACTCCTCCATAAGCAGTTGGGGAATTGGGGGATGCATTCATTTTCCACAATCATACCTCTAGAAATAGTTGGGGCATTCAGGGATATATTCAAAGACTTGAAAGATGGATGTGGTAATCATCTAGAAGCATTTGGGGCATTTAAGGATGCATTGAGAGATATTATTAGGAAGGATTTTACAAAATATTTTTGAATTGACTCGTAGAGTGAAGTTTATGAAAAAATCATAGTTGCATTTGTATTTTTCAATTGAGTGATAGAATAATTTGTTGGGTAATTTGTTTGTCTCGACTTCTTGAGTTCAAATAAGTTAAAAAATTTATATGCTATTTTGTATAGCCTTATAAATCTTGTGGAGTTGGCCTTTTTGTATAGCTAATTGGAGTTGGATTGAGGAAAAGTTTACGGGCACAAATTTGCAAATGTGCTAACCTTTTTTTACATTTTCTCAAAAAAATATTTTCCAATTTCGTTAAACATTCACCTTTTCTTACATATATATGTAAGTAATGCTTACCTCAAACACTCATATTTCTTGACTCAGGTAGATCTTCATATGGAAATAGAAGACCCCAAGAAGGGTTTTATAGTACGTTATAAAGGAAGTTGACTGGGGTTATGTAGTTCCTATTAAAGATTTAATTTATTATGTGCCAATGACATATGTAGTTGGATTTCGAGATCAATTTGAACTTATTAACCAAGTGTAAGAAACACATGCTACATCTCAATTAATTGATAACATAGTTGTTGTGTAAAGTGGTTAAGCTCTTGTGCCTAAGCCTAGGATTGTTTACCCACCATATTTGGATGAAGATACCTGCCGAATGAGCCTATGTTGGCATGAAACATTGGTGCTATTACTAATGGAGTCACCCTACATTAGCAATGGATGCAAAGAGGAGCATAGGCAGTTGCAGATGGAACACAAGGCTAAAGGCTAGCCATACTATTCAAAAGTGTTTGTAAAAGGCAACAAATAGTAGCACTCACTGTAACACCACTTTTTCTTATTGGGGTTAGGCACCTCGGTAAGTAATATTGATGTTGATTGGTCCAAGCACATTGATATCTGGTCTCATCATCTTTGGGACTATGTGTAAAGGACAATTATGTTGCTACAGTACATTCCAACTGAGGAGCAAGATGCTAACATCTTAACAAAGGCATTGTCAAGAGGTAAATTTGAATTCCATAGATGTAGGATAGGGGTTAGGTGGAAAATCCTTTTCTTCCTAAAATGGAGTGTAGAAAATGTAGCAAGAAAAACTCAATTTGACTTTAGCCTCACTCAAAGTGAATAAATCAAATTTTCACATCAACAGGACAACTTGGAGGTAGTTAACTAGTGTGACATGGCTATTGTCACTTAGTTAGATAAAAAAATTTGAGTTATTAGGATTGGAGTTCAGTCATGCATGTGTTGATTGCTAAATTTTAGAAATCTAGTTCAGTGTTTTTTAGTTTTACTCAATTAACTAAGCTCTAACAATTAATAGAGCCAGTTGAGGGTCAATTGTCTAGTGAGACGACATTCTAACTTAGGGATCTCTTAGTTAAATAATCAATCAACATAAAATAGCTCATGCGTGCTTGGAATTCAAATTTCTCAGCTGGAGTGGAGGAGATAAAGGCTAGTGTAACATGAGTTGTATACTAGTTGAGTGTATAGTTGTTGCATGCAGTTAGGAGATCGATTCCTCGGGAATTTCCTGAGGAAATAGGGTTGTAGAATTTACTTTAGATTCAAAAGCTCATGAAATTTAATAAAGCACAGGACAAGAATATACCTCTACTTTCAACCAGCGGAAGCCAATAGATCGATGAAAACAATATGAACAAGAATAAGACAAATGAATGGCACATAACATAATAAGTTTTTTTTGGGGAAAACTACTGCTCAAAACCCCACCTATATGTATTGCATTAATCAAAAATATGAGTGAATATACAAAGCTTTTTCTCACTAGAATAATTCCACACAAGTATACTCAACTCTCCACCTCACAAGCTTGTTATTAGCCAACACAGCCAATTTCCACTCCCCACCAAGCCTCGATTTGCTTGTGCATTTCATAAAACACATATTTCATTAAATTTGGAAGTATTTTATTACAAGGCCTTCAACAAAATTCATTCTTTTGTAAATAGCCATATTAACTTGATTCAACATTAAAATAATTTGCAAGTAATTTCAAACCAATTAGAGATCATGAATAGGTCAAACATGGGGTTGTTATGTACAATAGTATCAATACACAATAGGAGTGTGAAATCAAACTCTTAGAAGAAATTGATTTTAGCTAAATCATATTAGTATGTCAAACATCCAATAAGGATATTATAGTTATGGATAACACACTAGATTCCTCGATGTTAAATTTTATGTCTAGCAACTCTAACCCCCTTTTCCGCAACCTACGGGGGAATTTTTGATTGAATGATGGCGATGTGAGGATCTTATTGTAAATGACAAGGATAGGTGTCCCTTGTATTGCATTGAAACTAGTCTACTAAAACCTTAGTAAAACGTTCTTGTGCTCAATTTCCTACGGTCCCTTTGTGCCTTTATGAAGCACTAATGAGGGGGTCATAATTCATCTTCATAGCATGCAGACTTATATTATAAAAGTTATACATTGTTGATCTAGGTATTTCAACATTGATATATCTCCACTCAAATCCAAGTACATCAGATGAGAGTTCTTAAATGGGTATTCAAGTCATCCCATTATGATGGACAGTGTCACAAATTGAAGTAAATAATAAACTTTAGTGGTGACTTCATGTAAGTAGTGGAGGCAAGGGTTTTCAAATATTAGCACAGTTGATGGTACTGTGGATACTGATCTCTCCTTGTCAACATTGTCAAAACCAATAATAGTTCGATGTAAATTTAGTGTCAACCAATTGTATGGAAAACCATGATTGACCATTACTTTCAATAAGAAGAGAAAATGATAAGCATTTTTAATGGGGAAGAAATATATGTGAAACATAACTCATGTATTTCAGTTGAAATTTATATAAGTCCCTGTGTTCTTTAATTATTAAATACTTAATGTAAATACAAATAAATTATCATTAAGATATTGATTTTGAAGATTAAATATGTATTAAAAGGTATTCATCTATGACACTTGATTTTTCATTTAGTTTGAATAAACCACTTAAAGTTGATTATCAATTAATTCTAAATAGTTTTGTATAAGATATATCTTTACTTACATTAATATCTTTATTTCAAAAATAAATTACATTTATAAACTTATATGAATACATATAACTAAATGTAATTCAATAAATAACTTCTGAGTCTTGTTGGATTCTATGAAATTATTTTAAGTACAAATAGTTTATTTAAGAATTGAAATTTACAACATGTTAATATTGATGGGAAAAGCATGTCATATGGTGTAAAAAGTTTAAAGGCATCCATTTATGGCCCATCTCTTTAATGAGCTTAACTAGTCTGCGTAATGCTCATGGTGATTTCATTAATCCATGTTTTATTAGAAAATTCATTTTCTTTACATGGTTTTTTATTCTAGAAATAGGAATTTCACATTTATACATTCATATTAAACCACATGATAGTTAAATAAAATCAATTAATACTTTATTGACTTATTGACTTATATGACATGATTACATATAGGAATAATTGATTTAATAATGCATAGTTAGAAAAAGTTCTCAATTCAAAATAGAAATAAACAATAGAACTCTAAAACAATTGATTTTTAAATTATTAATTTTTTAAAAATATAATTTTACTTACATTGAGATCTTTATTTCAAAAATAAATTCGATTTATACATACATACATTCTAAATATAATTTCATACATACTTCTTTGGTTGGTTTCTATAAGATTATTTCAATTACAAATAATTTATTTAAGAATTGAAATTTACCCAATGTAATAAAGGTGTGAAAATCAAATGCCATATGTTGCATAAAGTTTAAATACATTTATTTATGACTCGTACCTTGAAATAATCTTAACAATCTACTTAACATTCATTACCAATTAATTATTCCATGTGTTGTTAGGAAAAACATTTCATATTACATGGAATTTTATTTAAAAAGAAAAAGTGCTACATTTACACACTTAGATTAAGCATCAGGATATGAAAATAAAAGTCGATAAATGGCTTTATATAGACCACTTAAAACTCATTATCAATTAATTATAATTTGTTTTGTAAAATATATATATTTACTTACATTAAGAGTTACATTTAAAAAATGCATCACATTTATGAACTTCTATCAATGCATATAGTCAAATAGAATTCTTCAAGTCATATTGGATTCAATGAAATTATTTCAACCACAAATAAACTATTTAAGAATTGAAAATGACCAAATGTAATATGGATTGGAAAATCAATGTCTTATGGTGCAAAAATTTTAAATACAACCATTTTTTACCCATCTCTTTAATGAGTCTAGATGGTCCACATAACACATTGTTAATTAATTATTCCATGTTTATTAAGAAGAGAAATTAGTTTTTCATAGAGTTTTGCTTCAAAACAATACAATATGAGATTAATATAGTCTTAATAGATTACGTGATATACAAATAAAAGTCAATAAATGGATTCCTTATTAAATTAAATGAGATGAGATGATTGCAAGTACAAATAGTCGATTCAAGAATATATGAAGAAAAAAAATATGGGTTAAAAATTGAATGCCCTACAATTTAATGAGTAGTATTCACTTATGAGCCATCACCCGTTTGCCTAAATAGTCCACTTAATACTTATTATCAAGAAATTAAAAGACTAGTTTTTCGAAAAAATGCATCATAGTATATGGCTATTATAAATCACATGTATACACTCATATTAATGGACATAACTAAGTTTAAGTCAATAATATAATTATAGCTCAAGTTATATGATTTCAGTTTATTTAAAATACAAATTTACAAAAAAATGACTTTAAATAATGAAATTAGATTCCTTACGTCTCAAAACGTTCAATGACATAATTCATCCGTGATAGTATATAATCAAACCTTGATAATCCACTTATCAATCATTATCATCATATATGTGTTTTTTTAAGAAATGCAAAACTATTTACAATATATTTTTATCTCAAAAATTACATATCACATTTATGCACTCATATTAGTGCATTTTATATGTAAACAATGAATAACTGACTTTATGCCTTGTTGATTTTAAATAAGATATGATTGCAGTTACAACCATTAATTGATTTAAGCATATAAATTTATGAAAACTATCGATTGAGAAATCACATATCTTATGCCTCAAAAAGATCAAATCATTTACCTATGACACATCTCTCATTAACGTTAATAGTGAATAATGCATTGTGAATAGTGAATAATGCACATAACATTTATCAAGTAAATATTATAATTTCTTTACTAAGGATAACACCTTTGTTTGCAAGGAGTTATATTTTAGAACTTATATTTCACATTTATATATGATTATTGATACATATAAGTAAACATAAGTCATTAAAAATAACATGCCTCGATGGTTCATGTAAGATAATTTGAATGGCAAACAATTCATTTAAGAACACATGAACGCACACAGGCACATCTTAGAAAAGAAATTGATACAACAAAGTCATTGCAAAAACATTTATAAATAATAAGAAATATACATATTAATATAATTGGCAATTCCCATATATTTCAAAAAAGATAAAATCATACAAATTGTTTCCACAAAAACTATGTCCAAAATTTATTGAAAAATTGGAATGTACTTTTCAACAAATTTATAAAAGAAATTATCTCCATCAACTACAATGAAATACAATTTCTATTGAACATTCGAATGTACTCATGTTTTTGTTTGATACGATGAAGTGTCTTGAGAAAGGGGATTAAAACTTGCATAAGACATGTATCTTGCTATTTTCCTGTATATGATTTTATCAAGATCTGGTTTGATCAATATCCAATGAATTGAGAAGTATGATTTTCTGTATCTATTAGCAATACATTTGATTCTTCATAATTATCTCCATATTGGGACCACACATCTATCAACTTTTTCTCATAAAATTGTCTCATTCTCCTTGCTTCCAATTTCGTTTAAAAATGACAATGATACCTATCCCATGCAAATTTAAAGTCCTCTATATCAATATTTGATTTTTCGAGTACTTTTCGGATGTACTTGTGAGTGACATTTAATGTCCATATTGTGACATCATAATTTCTTAAGCGATATTTAATACTTATGACTGAAAAGGCCTTTAAGAATAGGACTTATCACCAAACTGCCAATCTGGTTCTCTTTGAATATGAAAATTTTGTTCATCTTTGGTGTATGATTGGAAGAATACTCCTTCAATTTCAAATATCAACAACATCTTTTGACTTGTAGTAAATCCATCTACATTTGCACTGCAACCACCTGTATGATATTAACATATCTCCACTTCAACCCTTCATTGCTTAAGGACATAAAAACATATCATTTAAAAAATGATGTTAATATTTATTATGAATTATTTCCATTTGTATGCAAAGGTAATTTTACAATGAGTGCATACGGATGCGGGTGATAATCAAGACATTTAAAGTGATAAGACAGTCGAGTAGCGGGAGGGTTGGCCACATGGTTGCCTGCGTCTTCCCCCATGCCAACCTGAGAAGCATTCAAGGCACCTTGCAGGTGCCATTAAATGAATGCTATGGCTGAGACATCACCACAATGCTCATAGCAATGGCCTCCACAGACCATCATGTTATTACTCCTCCCTTGCTCCACTGGGTTTGCCCTCCTTAGGCCGTAAAGCCCTGTTCATGCATAGTAACGGGAAGCTGCTGCTGGCTGGTCAGTTGTATAGACCTAGGCAATGGGTTTCACTATTCTCATACTAGACTCTGCAATTTAGCTCCTGCTTAGACCTCCTTTATCCATTCTCTGCACAGTCATTCCACCAACCTCTCCACTGCTAACCTTGCTTTGAATTCTGCCATGGCTTGCATCCAACATCGAATGCAAAGTAGAAGAGGAGGCACTCATGGAGGGAGCAGCCGCCCTCCTGCAACGCCCAGCCTAGACTCTGTCTCCCTTGCCTCTTCCGCTGACATTCCTAATCCTTATAGCTCCTTCTCTGGCCGGCATCCCGACACCTGCAGCGGAAGGGGAAGAGCTTAGCTACATGGTGCAAGAAGGAGGGATGCTGCTTCCCATACAACCAATTTTTCCCTTCCTCCGCATCCAGCTCCCCATACAATGTAATTCCATTTTCGCAGCACCCTGCATCGACCTGTAATCACAGCCACCGTCACTATCACATTCTCTGAAGAAATCGACTAGCCGACACCTCCAGCTGAGCACACTGATAAGAAAGAAAGGGAAACGCAAAGAAACAGGGGCATTTGCAACCCAGGAAAACAACAACTAGACGAAGATGGAGCCACCCTACATGGTAAAGCGTTGGTTGGTAGTCAGCAGGCTACTGAAGGCAAAGTTGGTGACACACAAGCTTTAGGAAGCCGACGGGGTGACACGTCTGAAACACATGCAGGGGACGGGTAGCGCCGAGGGTGCCCATCCAGCTCAAGGTAGTGGCACTTCAGCAGAAGAAGACGATTGGTATAAATACACGTGTCTAATCGAGGAAGAACGACAGTTGCCAGCCAGGTGTCACCTTTTTGACAGGTGGATGCTTCTTCTGATGACTGGGCAATTTCGATTATGTCTGTGTTTTCTGGTTATGTTTATGCCATGTCTGAGATGTCTTTCTGGTCAAAACTGATAACCCCTGTGTGGCTTTTTTGATATCATGGACTAGTTTCCCCTTTGTTGGGGCAGTCAAGGTTAGATAGTCATATTTTTCAATGAACAATGCTCAATACTATTGAGGCCATGCCTCACTGTAAGTATATTTTTTGTCTCATATTAATAGAACAATCTTACTTAGAATTTTTTTTTTACAATAAGTTCAAAGTATCACAAAATACAAGTACAATTGCCTCATTAAAATGAACAAACAAATAATGTGTTTACTTTATAGATATAGCCTAATACATTTATTTAATTTGTATGGAATAAAAGTCTTATAAGGATGCATTGACCCACCATTTAAATCATTGATTTTAAGACTTATAATGATTTATTTAATTGCAATTGAAAAATATAATTACAATGGTCTAGTGCAAGTAAACAAACTAATTATATATTAATTTTCATATACAATATAATACAATTTTTAAATTTGAAACCTAATTAATTATATGTTAATTTATAGAGTTTCTACCTTAGTTTTTTTTGGTGCTTCTTTTAGTACAAATTGTATGTTTATTGTTGGTGCTAAATACAACTTAATATAGTTTTTCAACTTATATGAAATAAAAAGGGTTATAAGAATGCAATGGGTCATCCTTTACATTATTAATTCTTAAGAGGTATAACGATAACTTAAACGACATTTAAAGCCAATAATTGTAATGATCTAATTAAAATAAATAGACCAGTTATCTATTAATTTTACATACAATGTAATCCACTGTAAAAAAAAAATATAGCATGGGAAATTTTGATATGAAAACATTAAATGACCATTCATCTCACCAAAAATAAAGAAAACAAAAATATTTTATTTTTAGTAATGACAAACCAAATCAACAATTATTTTTTTAGTGTTATGAAATAAAAGTATTAATTCATGATCTCATACATATAATAGCATGATATAGACATCTGTAATCTTAAGGTACTTCTAAATGTAATTGAACATCCTTCAAAATAGCTCGCACATCTGTAGCCTTGTTGACTTTATGCAATATTCTCCATAGCTCATTGGTCAACCAACTATCCCCTTGATTTGCTCCAATGAATGGAGGGGCAAGAATCACATTTCTTTTGGATTCTGTTTCTCTCTCTCAATTAAACAATCAATATAATAGTATTGGTTGCATCATATTAGGTATGCATTTCCTACACTTTTTTCAATGATTTAGTGTGTATAACTTTCGTTGGATTGTCAATGACATTATGTCCCTTTTGTGGTTTACAGTTTGAAGTAGTCCACTTAAACACAAGTTTATCTTGTAATGTTCCTGAAACCAACTTTTTTAGAAATCTTGTTGTGCTTTGCTTCAAAGCTGTTGTCCAAATTGCAATGTCAAGTGATTCATTTTTGAAACACATTTCAAAAAATGGTTTTGCATGTGGATGAATCCAAAATAGTTTTTTCTCTATTGTGTAATCAACATCAGCTCCCATTTTCTCAATATGCCCTTTGTTTGTTGCTTCATCATCGATGCTATGATAAAAAAATGTCCTTTAGTTAAAAAATAACTAGTTTCTTTTCATTTATTTTGGCTGCAACACAATGGAAAATAATATAGTCAAACCATTTTATTCATGTTACAAAAATTACTAAGAAAATTGTTAAAACAATAATTTCTTTTATCATCTTGATAGGACCTCGAGTAAACATATTAAACCTTCAATCAAATACGAATTGTACTTCTTATTAAACCTTCAATCAAATACCAATATCAAGAAAAACATTAGTAATGCAACCTTTAAAAAGAAACACACACACACACCTTTAACATTATTTTGATTGTTAATTTTATCCTTTTTATTTGTTCCTATAATAAAAATATACAACTTCATGGTAGTTACAAGCATTAGAGTTTGAAGAATAATAAGATGAACAAGAAGACAAGTTATAAATATATGATATGACATTATCTTCATATTTGTAACGTTGCAGCTCATCATCACCTTGGTTACCTTTATTTATCTCCAAATTAAACATATAAAATATTTCAAATTGTGAAAATGAATAGAATCATTAAATAACAAGGAAAACAAGTCGACAAATTATAAGTACGTGATGTTATAATTTGTTCTTGATTAAAGTTTTGTTTAACTTTCTTTTGATCAATGTCTTGGTTCTCCTTGCCTGTCACTATAATAAACACAAAAAAGATGTTATAAATTGTGACAATGAACAAAATTCATTAAACAACTATACAAAAAAAGAATCATCTATAATCGTTCGTAAAAATATTTTGGTCTTGATTGTAGTTTTGAGGGATAGTCCCCTAGTCATTATATTCATTCTCTTTATTTCCAACTATAATCAACATATGAAATGATATGAATCACAATAATAAAAATAATAATTTAGAATAATAATAAAATAAAAAAAGACAGAGTTACAATTATTAATACCCATTTCTATCTCCATCGTTCCATGGTCATTGTCTTAATTAATTTCATTCATCTCATAATTCCCTATAATAGTCATCCAAAAATGTTATGAATATGGAAATTAAATAAATTGAAAAATTATCAAGAGAGAAAACCAAACAAATTATGTACCTGGTAAGATAACTTCTTCCTCTCCTCCTTCTCCTCCTATTTCCATCTCCATACTTTTTTCAACAACATAAGCACTATGTTGATTATTTTTTTTCCTCCCACTTTCATCATTATCTGTTTTAGAATCTCCATCATTATTCATTTTAGTAAACACTTTGAAAGTAAGAAATATGAAAAAAATAGTATTGTAAGAACCCGATTCCAATTATTAGAGCCGCAAACTATTATACACTAACAGATCTATTTTCCTGTTAATTTAAAAGTAATAAAAGGAGCTTGCTGACCTTCTCACAAAGCTTTAAACATTTAACATCTTATCATTTTATCATAAGCAGCATAAATTAAGGTGAGCATTCCATTGATATCAACTTAACAAGAGCAGTCCATGGAAAAATACCTGTTCCGGCGGTTGATGATGATACCTTTGTCTTATAGCTCCAGCTGAACGCTCCTTCTCACCGACCCAACCGGATTTACCTCCCAGCCAACTAGGAACAAATTCCTAGCTCAGGAAACCTCCACAGGTTCCCTAGCCCTCCGTGCCCAAGTCCAACCAGATATAGTGTGTCCTCAAGAAAAATGTGCAAAACCAGATAACAATACTTTCCTCCTCTCAAACCCAAGAAACCTCCATAGGTTTCCAAGGTCTCCCCAAAATCATAACAAGTCCAAACAATCACAACCAACCCCCACAATCATAAGCAAAACCTCCCCAAAAACTCTCCCTTTTCTCCCTTCCCCCTTCCCTTTTTATACCCTCCTTCCCTTCTCCATCTCAACCACCTCTCATTAATGTCATTCACTTCTCACCCATCCCTATAGTTGACTTCTCTTCTGCCAAGTAAGCTAGGAGTACATTTGGAAATGTGAGATGTAATTACATGGAGAGGACCAT
>APFE030915092.1:0-12496 GCA_000404065.3 Pinus taeda | reverse complement strand
GGGGGCTCAAGAACGATATAGATTGTGGATTATAATGGGGAGAGGATCCTGACACTTTGACAGCCATGTCGATTAACCATATACGACAACAGAGATTTGTCCATATGCGCCTTTATGATTTTCCTTCAAACTTAGGATAAAGATGGAGTATGAAATATATGTGAAAACACCTTTTCCTCTGGCGCATGTTTTTTCCCTTTTTACAATGTCATAAAAATTTAGGATAAAAATGGCATAGGCCTATATTTACAAAACCATCTAATTTACCTACCCTTAACTAAGCTAACATTTTTAATTCTTCTAAGGTGTGTAGATAGACTAGAAAACCCACATGATTTTCTTTTATAAAAAATGAAAAACTATCTCACCTATCCCTTATTTCTCTTATTGATTCAGATTAAATAGTTGAATCAATGTCATTTTCTACCTAACTACTGATCTACCAAGATTATACTGTTTGGCAAATCTTTATTCTCTAACCTTATTTACAGAAATTTAAACATGTTTAACCATGATTACATTGTATGATTAAACAACTGACTAGTCATTGTGGCATTTTGAACAAGTTGCACACAACCTTTATTTAACAATGATGAATAAGACTAACTATCAGTAGTGGCATTTGGACTTGTAACACTTTCAGTGTTATTTCTTTTGTTTTCTTTTGACAGGGTTCTATTTTTCATTCTTTTTTTGATATTTTTGTTTTTCCTCTTTTTTATTTATACCCTCTTTTCATTTTTTTTTCTATTTTTTTTTTATTTGGAAACCATTGGCAGATTGACAATTATTTACAGTATAAGATTCTTGAGATACAATACTCAAATACCTTGATATCCTATAAATTATACGACCCTAACACCCACTATAATGTTTTCTCGACATTCAACTTGGAATATGTGTCCTATGACATTGGTCTTATTTTTCCTTTATTATCCTTTATTACATGAAACTTTAACCTAGGGTAGTTACATTTTTCACTTTCAATCCACAACTCAGATTTGAAGTAGAAATGAGATATAGATCCTAAATTCCTAGTAATGCCAAATATTAGCAGGTTTCCAAAGATGACCAACATATTAAAAGATTTCTGGAAATGATTGATGATTTTTCTACTACTCATGTTGATCAATAGTATGAAGAAGAACACAGCATAGATATTGCACATTATAAGCTTGAATGGGTCAATATAATTGTAAATCATAAGAATATGCAATTAAAGGATGGTTTTTTTTTCTAAGGGATTTTACCCTAAGAAATATTATTTGATCATAATGATGTATTTGTCAATTCAATTGTTAATTCACATACAAAATAAGTTGAAGAATACAATATTGAAACAGAAAAAGAACAATAAATCATCAAATTATCCAAATCATTACCTATTGATATGAAAGGGAGGTATGCAAATCTATTAAAGTAATATGAGTATATATTTGCATGGAAATATGAGTTAAACACCTATAACACTACTATTATTTAACACATAAGAACCTTAAATCTAGGGTCAAAACCATATAGATAGAAGTTGAGAACAAGTAATCATCTTCTCCTACCCATGATTGAAAGAGAGTTAAAGAAGCTATTATATGCCAAGCTTGTAGTTCCTCTAAGATATTCAAAATGGGTAGCTAATTTAGTATTAGTCTAGAAAAAGAATGGGGAGGCAGCTAATTTGGTACTAATTTATAAAAAGAATGGGGAAATTAAACTCTTTTGATTTCATAAACGTGAATATATTTTATTTCAAAGATAACTATCATTTACCAAATATGAACCACATTTTACATAAGGCACTTGGACAAGCTAGAATTTCTATGATTGATGGCTTTTTCATGATATAACCGCATCCAGATAATCAAACAAACATTTCTTTCACCACACCTTTTGATCTAATGAATGTAGTTTTAACATTCTAGAGAGAGCTGGATATCAATTTCATAGGAAAGAAAGATAAATTTATTGTAATATATTTATATGGTTCAACAATTGTTTTAAATTCAAATACATAATTTTTAAGATACATGCAACAAAATTTTCAAAAATGCAAAAGGTTTGATCATTCATTCAATCTTAAGAAGTCTCACTTTGCTATGTAGGAAGGGAATATGCTAGGACATATTCTTTCCAAAGGAGTAAAAGTTTATCCAAATAGAGTTGAAGTGATTAAAGTTGTTGTTCTACCATGAAATAAAAAAGAGGCACAATCATTATTAGGTAAAATGAATTTCATGAGAAGGTTCATTTATAATTACCTTGAAATAATAAAAGATATAACAAATATATTGAAAAAAGATCACAATGTGTAATGGTCTCCTAAAGCAAGAACTACATTTAACAAGAATCTTAGAGATTTAAAATTGAAATATGATATTTTGAAAAAACATGCCTATGCAATGGCAAAGGCTTTAAAATATTTTAGGAAGTATGTATTACATTAAAAAATAATTTCATATATACCTAACAATATTATAAAAATTTATATTATGCCAATAAAAGAATGACAATAAAAAGGGAAAAGTGATAACATAATAGAGAAGTTTGATCTAAAAGTTAAGCCAAATAAGTTGATTAAAGGTCAAGGATAGTCCAAATTGCTTGCATAATCATATTGTAAAGTATTGCGAATCAATGTTGTGTCATAGACGTTAGAAATACCTTCATAGAAAACTATCAAGAAGAATACACAATGACATTCTCTAGCATACTTTAATAAATGAATCTACAAGAACCCTAAGGGTAGATGAATTTATTTCTTCTTCCATGTATTATAAATATATTGTTTTTTATTTGTATAACTTGGCATATCTAGTTAATCTAGATAAGGGAAAGGTGGGATCTTTAAGGCTTCAAGCAATCAAGTATTGTATTATTAATGAAAAGTTATATTGCAAAGATCCTAGATGGCATCAAACGTAACTTTTATGTCTGTTTGAAGAAGAAACAAAGGGGATAATTGGTAAATTTGATAATGGAATTTGTGGAGGACGCCATGCATGGAGAGCAACAACACAAAATTTTATTGGCCAAATTTATTTTAGAAGTATTATAGTAAGGTCATGTATTGGGTGTTAGTTATTTTTTGGCAAATAGAAACTTCCTCTCTTCCATTTCATATTAGAGCTCCTTTTATATAGTGGGGTATTGATTTTGTAGAGGTAATTCACCCACCTTCTAATGGACCACACATATGGATACTTATGGAAACATGTTATTTTACAAAGTAGGTAAAGGTCATTCTTACTATAGCTTGCATCAAATTTTGTTGTTATTAAGTTGCTTGAAGAATATATTTTATTAAAGTTTGGATTTCTGTGGATAATTCCCAAGCCTTTTAATTTATGGCTCTCATTAATTTTGGTAAAAAATATAATATTATTCTAGGCATTGTAGATTCTTGTAAAAAAAGCATAATGATAGTGATTGCGAAAATATTGATTGACAACAAGAAGGCTCGGGATTCACATATTAATTGACATACTAAATATTCCCTTTGAGCTAATAAAATCTCTACTAACATATCTAGAGTTAAATCTCCTTTTTAGCTTGTATATGGTGTTGATACTATTTTTCCTATCCGATTTTCCCTATTATGAAACTTTTATAAGATTCACATGAAACTATCACAATATTTCCTCAAGAATTTATCCCAACATATGGATAATGGAGTACCACTACTTGCTTCCTAGACAACAATTCAAAACTCTCAAGTAAAAATAGTGTTGATGGTGCTGGACCCACCAACATGTCAAGCGATCTCCCCGATAAGAAATCCCAATTAGACTTCAGACCGTTTGGTGTAGGAGTCCCAACAAATGGTCGTACGGTATCGCCTTGACCGCGGTTTTGCACAGAGGCAAGTAAGATGTCCCTGTTGGTAGCAAGGGTGTGACAGCTGTAGCAAGTCAAGGAAGGTGCATGAGAGGTTCTAACACATTGAGGGTGAGGTTAGTGTGCCCCTTAGAAAGCTGTAATAGTACGCGCCTTGGAAGGGAACACACAAGCGAAGATGCATCACTAGATGGTAAGAAATTTAGCAAGCAATCCAAAGTGATGGTTAAACCAACAACACATTTCAGAAAGATTCATACATGCTTAAACAGAATAGTCCATATATGCATGCGTAAGCAAACAAATACATATATCATTTAGAGTAAACAAGATAGTTGGAATACAATACAACATATGCATGAAACATGTTAGCTATGTTATAGTAAGAAGTGTAAGTTCTAGTCATACAATACATCCATGTCCAACCACTAGTTCTGATAGCGGAATGTTACAGCCACAACCGCTTGCTCCTCCAAAGAAATATACTAGTTCTATGCAGTGGAGAAGCCAAGGCACATTACAATACTGTCCAAGCTTTCTCTAAGAGACTCTTATCAAAGCTTTGCTGACCAAAAGCCTCTACAATGAGTTATGAGGAACTATTTGTAGCAAAGGGTGGGGTGGCCCTTGACATTCCCCTTTGTGACAGTTCACCTCCCTCATGACTCTTGATCTACTCTATCACTGTTACATACATTCTGCAAATGTACCCATGTGAGACAAAATGGCTTGAGAAAACCATGCAAGACATCACTAACACTCGGACCGTTGTGGTGAGACCAACTCTTTGATATCGCTGTGATGATCTATAGTGGGGAACTAATGCTAATCTTGGTTGGCCGTGATGGTGCCCATGTGCTCAATGATGACATCTTGCTGAAACGAACTCTTGCCTCTGTTGCATCCAGGTACACTAATATGGCTCTTCCATCCAACTCGTCTGATAGCATGCACATGGTTATCCTGGGTGCGACCGGACTGACAACATGTTGATGCATAGTGTTGGCGCTGATCTCCAAGTATGTGTTAGTGGTTGTGCACATCAACTTGTCAAAATACATGTTCAGCTCCAATTGGACTTGCTTCTTGTCTTTGCCTTGGTGAGTGTGCCAAATGGGTGGGATCACATGTGTGTGCACAATGACATGCATGCTTTTGAATTACCGTACATGCGATCAACAACACTTCTCACCTTGTCTACTCTGTGCTAGCTACTGGTATGGATCTATAACTTATGTGGGTGTAGTTTCACCCATCTGTGCATGTTGCCCCCTAATGTACTTGTTCCTGCTGCAACTCAATCTCTCGTTTATGCAGCTCCTGTTCTTCCTTCAGTTGCTACTTTAGCACATGCACTCCTTCTCTATTTCTTCTCTCTCTTCACGCTATTCTCTTGTCGTGTCATTGCCCCATAGCCTCAGCCTCAAAGTTTCTTTCATCACAAGTGGATCTGCTTCAGCATGCAACTTTGTTCTGTATCTGTGTTGTCAATAACCTTCCTCTTGCATTCGTTGCATGCGGGTGTGCTACCTTCTGCCGCTGCTGATGGTGCTGCTCATTGTGATGCTGCTACCATATTATCTTGATGTCCTTGTCTACGAATAACTTGGTGTCTTCATAGGTAGGCAAGCTCATAGGCGCTTGCTTAGCTGCAACCCCGTTGTGCTCTCAATGGTGTCCTTGACTCTGCTCTCTTGGAAGTCATTGTACATGTGTTCCTGAGAGAAATATGAATGCCTGTGATGCCTGGAGACATAGCAACACTCATGGTAACTCATGGTAAGCAATCTGCCAGTTGAAAACCAAAAAAAACTTGAGGACTGGCTTGCAACATACCTGTGCTATTGAACGTGAAGGACGTACGATTTTCACTAGGAGGTCGGGAGACTGGCTGCTAAAACTACACAAGGCACAGTCTGCCTGTCGGGAGGCTAACTAACTATTGGAACTACGGAATGCACAGTCCAGCCTGGCCTGTAGAGGACTGAAACTGCGCAATGCACAATTATAGTTAGCAGTGACATGTAACGAGTAAACAACATTTCGCAGTTTTTGGGGCCAATAGGACACTGCCTCCAAGAGTTGCACAATGCAAGCCTAGAGGTTAGTGTTGGGCCATACTTGCACAATTTTTGGAGGGAAGGCAGATCCTTCACTTCCAGAAATGTGCAGTGCTAGCTAGGCAAGGCAACCCAGTCTAGCCAACGGGCGATTGAAAACATGAGAAGTCTGAATGCATGATGATATGAGTGAAAACAAGTGTGAATGACCATACATGCAAACAAAAAGTGTAAAATTTAGAAAACAGGAAAGCATGCATGTGTGTGAATCGAGTCGTTGCAACAATGACCATCTGTGCAAAAATAGTGTCATGCATGCGACAACAATGAGATGCAAACAAAAACTGAAACGGATTTCTACAAGCTAACATACATTAAAACAACAACAAGTGTTCTCTGAAATCAAGTAGACAACACTCACATAAAGCGAAACAGAAAAAGCGACAGAAACGCAACGCAAGACATGCAAAGCAGGCTTACCCTAAAGCAACTGAGTTGAATGTGCTGACGACTCCTAGATGCAATGTCGGATGTTAGAGATGCAAGGTTGACGTGAGGAATGAACTATGCTGCATCTATTTGATGCGTTTTGATAAAATCGAGGTTGTGACGCGCATGCCACAGATCTATGAAAAGTGACACTTGGCGAGAGGTTTCTGAAATGATCCTTGCATCTAACCTCCAACTGCTAAAAATAGATCCTTGAATCAAGGGATACCTTTGCATTCTACCTTGGGAGAAGAAGTCCATGTATGCAAATCAGTTTTCTCGGTTCTGAAGGGAACAGATCAACCTCAAGGCACATGCATCGGTCTACGAGTCTAGGATGAAAATCTATGCAGTTTCTAGGCTGAGTAGAGATGGTTGTCCCAGAGGGATTGTGCAATTTCTTGGAGGAACAGGTGACTGTCTCCCAGGATTGCACAATATCTGGGCTGAGGAGTTTTCCTGGGTCAGACTGCGCGATTTTCTCAAGGAAGCATGTATGACATAATTGTGCAAGTTCTGAGCCCAACAAGCTACCTAGTTGGATTTGAACAATTTCTGCTAGCTATTGGGCTAGCTGTCCAAGAGGGATTACACAATATCTGGGAGCAGCAGGTGTCTGCTTCCCAGAATTGTGCAATTTCTAGGCTGAGCAGTTGTCCTAGGATGAATTGCATGATTCTGGTGTCCAACTAGGTTTTCACAATTTCTGGAGGGAAGGTTGGTTCCCCTCTAGAATTGTGCAATTCCCAGAGGGAGCTACTCAACCAATAACTGACACTAAGTCTGGAAAGATCCCTGTGAAGGGGGTGGAACAAGTTTGCATGAACAAGTTGACAAGACTCTATGAAACAACTGAGGTTGATGTGCTTGATAGTGCAAGACATGCTGCTGAGGATAGTCAGTAGGGAGGCTCTGAAACGAAGCGAAGGAAAAGTTTTGGAGGGTGGTTGTAGCCGCTACAACAAATATTCAATATGATAACTCACACAAACAATTATCCCAATGATGCATAGAATCTTATAAACCTCCAAAATAGAATTCTAATCAAAGTTGTAGGGAAAGCCATAAAATAAGCAATACTAAAAATATTCATCCCCTCCATCTTAAACAAAGAACTACATCAACTATAAAACTATAACCTCTCTCATAAAAAAATGTGCATACAACTGAGGGATCACTAACTGCATATAAGTTGTTGTAATCCACTCTAAGTGAATCACAAATCCATGTTTCCATGGTAGCCACTACCATGATCAATCAGTCATGAAGGAATATGATATTATTGAAAATTTTGCAATACTAAATTATCCACTGATCTACATTGTGTAATTTCAAATATCAAAATAGTTTATTGAAGAATTATTATATCATTGGTCTCCGAACATCACTATCGTAACAAATGGATATGATTTACATTTATTAATTTATATTTGAACTAATAATATCATATATATTTTAATAGTTCACATGGTGATCATTAATTTACTAAATTGAATCGCTAAAATGAAACCATTTATTGAAGGATTCATCTACGGAGGCGGAGGGATTGGCCAGACGACTAAAATTGGTTGGAATCTAGGAAACAAATTCAAAAAAGCTTGTAGAATCAACATTTGAATCACATTTTTTTATGGTGGAAATAGATTCAACACCATCAAAAACTTCTAAATCACCTAAAATTTTAACGTTTAACAACTATAACATGGATTTACAAAAATCCTTTTCAAATTCTCTCAAAATATGACTAGAATTTCCATTACTTTCTAGCAAAAAGAGGGCAGAAAAGCAGTCTCATTAGACTACAAGTTTATGGAACATATTTGAGCCAAATTGGGAGAGAGTTTAGTAGTTCATTACAACATAATTCCACATCAAAATATGTTTCCAAAACTGATTTTGACATTAAAGTTCAGTTAATTCAATTGAAAAATGACATTGTGAAACCCGTTTGGTTGGGAAAGCCATATTTCCTATGCTATAGGGTATTGAATTCCTTGACAGTGACTGTGACAACAATGAATAATTCAAAGATGTAAATACATGATCATACAGAAAGGGTCATCCATCTAGCCACCATGTGCTACAGAAGGAAGGGTCATCCATCCCGCCGTCATGTGCTACAGAAGGACCACTACAGGTAAGGACAATTTAAACGGCGCTGATTTAAACAATTATGGGCTATAGCTGGAATGTCGCGCTAAATGATAAATGTTTGGTATTGGGATTTTGACGTAGATTTTTTCATAACTTTCAAATATTATTTTAAACTAGCAATTGTCCCAAAAGGTACAAAGAGAGGCCGATAGGATTATTAAATTAGAATTGTTGAATTTCTCTAGAAGAAATATTGGTTCAAATTTGAGCATCTAGAATAAGCAAAAGAACATTCCCTTAGATTAAGAGATCATCAAACCATAGCAAAAGCACCATTAATCGATAAACATAATACAAGACCGACGCTAATACTGGCCGGAAAGGTCCAACATTGTAAAACCTTTCAGAACCAACTATTGAAATGGGTGGAAGTTCAGTCAGGACTCAGAAAACACCCGGTAGGCCCAGAAAAGACCAAGAAATTCACTCACTCCAGTGACGAATGGATACACTATTCCTGATCTGCCCGCCCGGTGGCAAATTCAAGTGAATACATACAATATCCCCAATCTGCCCGCTAGATGGGAAATTCAAGTGTTTGATGGCCTGAAATATATCTTGGGCGATCAGCCGAGCGTCCATCGAAGATCCGAGCAGACCTGCTTTTCCCAAGCCGGCGGCATACAAACCCTCCCTTCCCTTCCAGTTGTCTGGAGACAGCTTTCTTGGAAATCCGTCGTCTAAGAAAAGCTCTCCGCTATTCTACAAATTAAGTGGCGAATTTCAAAATTAGGGATCTTCCAAAGAAAAAAACCGTACGAAAGCAGAAAATCACTGATTAGGCATACCTTGAGCCAGCGGAGTACTGCACTCCTGTAACCAGTCGCAAAGATTATAACGTCGAAATCCTCTTCTCGATTGTCTTCGAACTCGACCCTAGTGGCCGTTGCGCGACGGAAATTTGGGACAACCTGCCATTAAAGCTGTTAACAGAAAACTTGGACTGGCTTCAAAATTCTGCTGCCATAAACTCGGCGCACGGATGTGAAGTGGATAGGTAGAATGGAAAAGATAATAAATATAGATTACACGATTGATCCCCTAAACCTCAGTCCACATAAATATGCTGTGGTTTATCTGGTAAAGGTTTCCTAAGATTCTTTGGTTTGGGATTTTCTTGGAGTTTGAACAACAGAAATCGAGATTTAACCAGCAAATTTTGACCCGATTCTCACGAAAACCCCTTTAAAAAAAATTCCCATATATTTTTGATACCATTCTACTGAAAACTCTAGGAAAAATCCCATTTGTATATATAAATAAACTACCTTATAATACGAACTCCGAACTCCCTTATAATACAATGTATAGAAACTCCTCTGTTCGCAGATCTAAGATTGTTCTTATTTTTCTTTGACATTTTTCCAGCAATATTAGCAAGTATGAACGAGATGTTAGTAGTGTTGTGAAGTTTTCATTTATCTATCAGTAAGAAGTTCTGCAATATACTGTTAGACCACAAGGCTCATACATGTCCATATACATTAGTAAAAGTAACACACAAAGTCTGGCTTACAGAGCAAGAAACCGTATTTGATTCCAAGCATGCACATGCTGAAATGTACTAAAAACCCACTAGATTCCTAAAACTCAAACAACTCCATTAATAAGGGCCTGGGCATGAACTTCCCTGTGCTGTGCAAGACTACCAAGTTCTACGTGAAATTTCCATGGTAGAATACTTTATATGAGATGGTGAGCATACTAGGAAATATGCATAATCTCAACTCTAAGTTCTGCAACATTCATCAGCACTTCACGTTCCTTGAAACTTGAAATAATATGTAAAAAGGATTTGCTGATAGATTTTAGAGAACTTTATCGTTTTATACCATTTAAGTTTCCCATAAGGTGGACTGAATCTAACCTAGAATGTTAGCTCGATGCCTGTATAAGATAGCGAAAAAGCAAATGTTAGTCTATATCTGTAACATCTTATTGTAAACTGAAAGTGCCCTCCTTGGATCATGAAACATTGACATCTACGAACCAGGTTGCCCTCCAGAATCTGAAGCGTCCAAAAGCTAAAAAATGTGTGCACATAGGTCGCTAATTCACTACAAAAATTTCCATTCTCCAATACCTTTTTCCCTTTCTTTCCAACCGTTAATCCCAAGTGCCTGTGTTCTTGGATACGGCCCGTTGAATTCTGAGGTCCCTCCCCTGCAATACAAATGCTCAATCTCAGTCCTGGCAGAAAATAAAAAGAGAGATACATACCCGCTAACACTGGGCCCAATTTAAGAAAACAAGAGGAAGGGAAGAAAGAAAAAGTGGAGAGAAAAGATCTATGCAGAATTTCAAAGGAAGAAAACTGGATAAATTTGACCATCTTCTTCAAACTTAAGTGCGATACTATTTTTCCTTAATCATTAGAGTTATTTAAATGTAATGACATATTTTTCAGTTTAAAGACTCCTCTCTGTTTACTATTTTTCTGAGACCCCAAACCTCTGCAGGCATTGCAGATGACAAAACTACTTAATTCCACAAGAGTAAGACATCTTCTCACAAATTTAGAAATAGCCACATACAAACAAATTAGAGGCCTCATCAAGAAATAATGATGTTTTTAGAGGAAGTGTCCAGTCCCGCTGCATCCCCACTCCCTATCTGCAACCATATAAAGTGATGAACTTATAGTAAGATTACACTAACAAATTGCTTAGACCGTATACTATAATGCAGTAATATAATCTAGCAAACCGGTTCTAGAGGCAGACCCTTTGTTTGCATCAAGGGGCAAGGATGGAATCAGCCATCTGGGATGTGCAGCTTCAAATTTACATGACTAATGTAAGCCATTCGTCCTCTAGGTTTTTCCTGGTCAAAAGCTTGAATAACAAAAATCTCATAGCATTAACAGATCTATACCACCTAAAGCAACAACAGTGGATCGTGCACAAGAAATGAGTTTGATGGCCTTATCAACAAACAAAAAACAAAAGGGCAGGAAATTAGGTATCCTTAGATTAGTATGTCCTAGTCTAAATCAAATATCTGTTGGGCTGTGGTCTAGGACCAAGTTGGATCATTTGCAACAATGATGATCCAGGTTCAATACCCCAGGGGTTAATCCCTGTGGCACCCTTCAATGGTGGAAGATAACCTGTTTTTAAAGTAGATTTTGCGTGGGGTTTTGAACCCAAAAGGACTTGCAACTTTTATTTCTTTTACAGAAACCACCCCTTGTTTGGCAGGAGAAACTCCTAGGACGCCTTTGGGGATTTCCATTTGTTTACCATTAGACCCCAGCGCAATCAACAATAAAAGGTAAGGCTTAAGGTGAACAAGGGATGGACTTCAGTCTAGGGTCATGAGTTCTCTGTGGCATAAGTTCAACCCCAACCTTCCGGTGACCACATAACTACTGAAGGTGCCAAATAAAACCTGGTCAAGGCATTGGGTAAAATGCCATAAAGGGACTTAACAATTACGATCAAATATTTCAAACATTGGGGAAAAGCAGGGGGTAATGAAAGAGCGCATACCAAGTGGGGGCATGGAAGCGGCCCTGTCCATAGCTTCTCTGCCTCTTCTGTCCCAGCCCACAGGACAAGACCCCATTATCTTCATCCTCCTCATCATACTCTGCATGCAAAGCTACAACACTCCTTGGAATTGAACTCGGATATATTGCTTCTCTCGCCATAAACGTTACATTTCTGCCATCAGCATTGTCAACATTAAATGTGAGCATAAAATCATCCAGCCTGCGCACATAGTCGCGAACTCGTTCCCGAACAGCCCAGAGCAACTGGTTCTCCAAGTTCCTTCCTCGGGCCACCTGATTATACAGCACCTCAGAGCCCGTAAAAGCATGGATTCGATCGACACCCTGCTCCAATGCGCACATAGTCGAGAACTCGTTCCCGAACAGCCCAGAGCAACTGGTTCTCCAAGTTCCTTCCTCGGGCCACCTGATTATACAGCACCTCAGAGCCCGTAAAAGCATGGATTCG
>APFE030915091.1:278574-301173 GCA_000404065.3 Pinus taeda | reverse complement strand
CTCTCCAGCACCATAATAACCATAAAAGGGACCAAGAAGAGGAAAATGCCAAGAAATATAGCCAGGTCCATGATGTTTGATATTTTTAGGCTTTTGAATCTGCAAAATTTAATGGGAATGGGAATGGGAATATGAATGAGAAAATTAATTTATTTATTTAGATAAATTAATTTAATTTAGATTCATGATTTTTTTACTAAATAAAGTTAATAAACTAAATTAAATTAACTAAACTAAATTACTACCTAACTAAGGTTTAAAATGCTAAATTACTAAGTTACTAACCTCTTTGCAGGCTTGCTCCTTGCTCCTCAGTGCTTGCTCCTCGCTTCTCCTCGCTCCTTTGTTCTTGCTCTCTAGCTTCTACTCAGCTCATTCAAGTGATAATGAAAATCTTTTTGCCCCCAAGTGATTTTAAAACATAATTTTTTTTGCGTTCGCGATTTCTTTTCCGCGCTGAACGCTCCCGGCGTCGCTCGAATCGCTCCCGGAGCAAAAATTTAATGCTCGGGAGCGATTGCTCCTTGATCGCTCCCGAGCTGTAATTTTCGCTCCGGGAGTGACAAGGGCAACGCTCCCGATATTGCTCCCGATTTTGGTAGGGAGCGCAAATTTTTTTATCGAGAGCGCTCCTGATCCGCTCCCGCCCGGAGCGCGGATTGGGAGCGGGTTCGATGGGGGGGGAGCGCTCCCCCGCAACTATGTTCAAGAGTCTTGTTGTTTAGGGCACGGTGAGGAGATCTATTTTGAACATAGACAATTGCCTTAACAACTTTTCCCCATAGAAACTTTGGTAGTTTCTAATCATGCAACATAGCTTTGACTGCTTCCATGAAATTTCTATTCTTTCTCTCAACTACACCATTTTGTTATGGGTTATACAGTATTGTGGTCTCTTTCCTGATTCCAACTTCTATGAAAGCATTTGAAGTCAATGAAACCGTTGTTAGATCTGAAGATTTTGATTTTCTTTCCAGTTATTTTTTCAACCAAAGGTTTGTAATCTTTAAACATGTTAAATGCTTGACTTTTATTTTTCGAAAAATAGATCCATGTCTTGCAAGAAAAATCATCCACAAAGATTATATAATACAAGTAGCCACCAAAAGAATTTTAGGCATTGGTCCACATAAATCAAAATGTACAAGATGAAGCACCTCACTGGTTCTACTTTTGCTCGAAGGGAATGGTTCCTTTACTTGCTTCCTACTGGCGCACCCTTGGCAAACTCCATCATGATCAGATCTAATCTCTAGCATTCTAAAAACCATCTTTCTCCCGATATTGCTCCCGATTTTGGTAGGGAGCGCAAATTTTTTTATCGAGAGCGCTCCTGATCCGCTCCCGCCCGGAGCGCGGATTGGGAGCGGGTTCGATGGGGGGGGGGAGCGCTCCCCCGCAACTATGTTCAAGAGTCTTGTTGTTTAGGGCACGGTGAGGAGATCTATTTTGAACATAGACAATTGCCTTAACAACTTTTCCCCATAGAAACTTTGGTAGTTTCTAATCATGCAACATAGCTTTGACTGCTTCCATGAAATTTCTATTCTTTCTCTCAACTACACCATTTTGTTATGGGTTATACAGTATTGTGGTCTCTTTCCTGATTCCAACTTCTATGAAAGCATTTGAAGTCAATGAAACCGTTGTTAGATCTGAAGATTTTGATTTTCTTTCCAATTATTTTTTCAACCAAAGGTTTGTAATCTTTAAACATGTTAAATGCTTGACTTTTATTTTTCGAAAAATAGATCCATGTCTTGCAAGAAAAATCATCCACAAAGATTATATAATACAAGTAGCCACCAAAAGAATTTTAGGCATTGGTCCACATAAATCAAAATGTACAAGATGAAGCACCTCACTGGTTCTACTTTTGCTCGAAGGGAATGGTTCCTTTACTTGCTTCCTACTGGCGCACCCTTGGCAAACTCCATCATGATCAGATCTAATCTCTAGCATTCTAAAAACCATCTTTCTCACTTGAGGTAATGCTTTATAGTGCAAATGAGCAAACCTTCGGTGCCAAAGTTCACTTTAATAATTGTTGTCATGGATCAATGGATGAATAGGTCTTCCATTGACTTTATACAGACCTTCACATCTTGATCCTAGAGTGAAGGCATCTCTCATGTTGGATCTCATTAGCCAAGAGAGAACTTTACCATTTATAAAAGTAACTTTCATTCCTTTATCTTCTAAAGCAGAAATAGAAATAAGATTCATTTTCAGACCAGATACATATAAAACTTCTTGAAGAGATAAAGTTTTACCATGATCTAGATGAAAAGAAATAGAACCAGATCCCTTTATAGGATGCATAGAGTTGTCTCCAAGAAAGATTTTCAAATCAATCTCCCTCTCAACCAAATTACAGAGCATTTCTTTATAGCCAGTAAAGTGCCTTGAGGCACCACTATCAACCAACCCGTCGTCACAAGAATCTGTAGGAGAGGAACCAAAAAGAGTAGAAACAAGAAAGTATTATGATCGTGTTTCAGCTGCATTGCTATCATATCTTTGGGTTCCTTGAAGAACAAAAGCTCATTTTACAACTAGAAGGAGCTTCTCGTCTTCTTCAATAATTATATTTTTTGGAACAGTTGTTGAAGTTGGATCTTGGTGCTCTTCTATTTTCTGGAAAATCACAAGCATAGTGGCCATTCTTATGGCAGTTATAGCATTGGACTTTTGATAAGCCTTTGTTCCATTTAAAGGAACTGTTGGGAGCAGGTTTTTCCAAATAGTGATGGCCTCTTCTTCCATTCTTCTTCTTGCCATGGACAGCAAAGGCAGTGGGTTCTCCCACCTCACACTTGGGAATTCTTCCTCTAGAAATCATTTTGGTCTCTTCTTGACTGCACTTTCCCAG
The DNA here is from genome assembly GCA_000404065.3 of Pinus taeda. Lineage (NCBI taxonomy): Eukaryota > Viridiplantae > Streptophyta > Pinopsida > Pinales > Pinaceae > Pinus > Pinus taeda. The sequence goes on along the minus strand of APFE030915091.1, from coordinate 298,301 downwards.
GAGCTCATCAAATGTAGGAAACTTGTCATTGTTACTGATGGTAGTAATAATAGCTTCCCAAGAAGAAGGAAGACCTCCAACCATACCTCCAACCATAATCAACACCAGCACCTTATCAGAAACAACTTCACCAAAAGTTGACAGTTGATCTTTGATTTTTTATATCCTCATGAAGTATGCTTGAATGGTCTCTCCTGTGTTCATCTTAATATCCTTGAGTTGATTCTTCAAAGTAAAATTTGGCTCTATTGAGAAATCTTAGGGCAGTTATTAAGTCTTCTTTTAAATTGATTTCTCTTTCAATGGCAAGTTCTTGTGATATTCTTCTTTATTAAATTAGGTTCTTATCATCAAGACAAATGCCAAACAATAAAGATCACAACACAGAACACAAATGTAGGTGCTCAACTAGGGCAAAACTCCTAAGGAGGGGAAAACCCAGTCAAGAACTCGTCCTTCAGTAGATTCAAATCACAGTGAGACAACCAAGACCCTTTTGACCAAGACATAAATTCCTTCCACCAAGTCAGCCTCTTTACTCTAAGACAATGTGATTCTGATTCTCCAAGATTTTCGCTCTGCATTTGTATTTCTGAAAGTAATTTGAACCCTCACCCCTGTAGTTGCATTAAGAACAGAATTTTCTATCATCTTCAAGGATCCTTCTCTTCTTTCGTTGTTCTGGTTTCTTAATTAAGATGACAGAGACCTTCTATTTTCCTTCTCACACTTCCTTGATGATATCCGAATTGTAGATTGATTGATTCCAAAATACGTCGAATGCCCTTTGCTATATATAGTGTCTTGAGCATCCAATAATAGGCTGACTTGTAAACTGATGAAGAGGCCAACATTATTAGATTGAGACCGACTTGAGAGGAAGCTGACTTGGTGGAGGATAGATACAAAAATACATTTTCTTTCTTGACTTTAAGGAGCCCAAGAAGGGTCTCTTACACAAATGATTTTGACTTTGACTCAACAAAAAATCCTAGAGCACTCAAAGGGTTCTATGACCTACTGATCATTGACCCAAGCATGAAACCCATGCTTTAATAAGTCAATTTAATAATAACAAAAAAATTCTTTTGACAAATAGATTACATCATGACTTTAGTACAATTATAAAGACCGACACTAGTTACAATTTTCAACACTCCCACTTAACTAGGGAGGTATTCATAAGTACATGGAAGATCTCGAAATGAACTATGAAGAGTTCTAGCACACTCAGTGTTGCGGACTAGATACCTGACCAGGGTAATCTATCCGGGTGGGACTAAGATGAACTCAAGCTTTCAGCAAGTCTAGGTACCATCAGGCTTACTTACTAACCATCAAACCAAGGATCTAGGTGCATATCCAAGGTCAAATTTCCAAGAACAACGCCACCCTCCCTCTTTAGGATCTAGACATCAACACAAAGGTCGACCAGGTGTCCTCCCAACCATTCGCCATTAGATGCTTCAACTCTCCCTAACAAACTAGATATATCCATTTCTCCAAGCATGCTTCCAAAGTGTTCAATCTTCTTGTGGAGAGATTTTACTTGTACAAACACAAACCCCAATCAATAATAAATTTTCAAATATACAAGTAAGAACAAACCTTCGGGGTCATCAATTATTCGGAGGTCGCCAATATCATCATCAAGTTATCCATATTCAAACTGTCAGAAGTTTTCTTTCCTTTCTTCAGCAACACCAACTCATTCTCCAATTTCTTCTTCAAGATATCTATCATGACTATCATAATATGCCCTCCCTCTCAACTGGGGAGATATACCATTTCTTCTATCTATGCTCCCCTCAACTGACGGTAATCAACTACTTCCTTCTTTTATAACATCAGAGTATGTTTCAAGGCTTCATTCCTTTTTTACGACATCAGCGTCATCTTTGTTGAGAAATCTGGGGGATCATGAATTAGGTGATTTCCCTTTATTAGTAACTTCTTGGGAGTGTTTTTCATTTCTTTACATTAGGATCTTCTTCTTACTTAGATTATTATTGTTCTTCTTCATCAACCAACTATCAATGCATGAACAAGATAGACAAGAGACATAGAATGTAGGCTATGAGACAGGGCCAAAACCTCTCACTCTTTGAGAGGAAAACTTGTACAAATTCTTCTTATAGAGATTCTGATTGACAAATACCAAGACTAAGACCCTTGACCTAGTTGCCACTCCAAGACCAAGACACAAGTTCTCTTGACTGTCTTCTGCTCTTTTTCTCTTTTCAACTCATCTTCCATTTCGACCTTCTTAGCACTAAAACATTGCCACCACTGAGATCTAATCATTGTCACCGAGATCATCTTACTATTGTGACACCAAAAACCAAGAATTGCATCGAGACCTTGACTGAAGGAGATAGCACCGAAACTGTGAGGAATCTTAAACTAAATCAAAGCATTAAATTGTAGCTTATACATAGCACCAAACTGTGGTATCATTATAACACCGAATTGTGTTTATATACCCTTGTCTGATCTGTGATCCTCTGTTGTGGCACCGAGACTTTCCCTCTGAAATCCAAACTATTGTTCATGTGGTTAGCCCTTAAACTTCTTCGTTGTTCCTTCATCACCTATCCGAACTTATCACTACAACAGTCCACCCGAAAATCTCAAAGATGTATATGAACTTATTCACGGTACCTCGTCTCCTTTCATCACCGCATTGTACTCTCCCCACTGAACAGTAGAGATATCTAAACTTGCCTCTCCATTAGGCCACCCGAAATCTTAGAGAGACATCTAAACTTATCTCTATAATTGTCCACCCGAAGAACTTAGAGAGATATCCGAAATTTTGTCTTTATGGAATAGGTTGAGGTGACTATTTATAGTAGTCTCCCATGAATATAAGGCGTCCTGTTCTTATGAAGGGTTGTCTCCAAAATAAGGTAAGTCGACATGAGATCTATACTTCATCTAGAAGTCGACTTGCAGAGGAGTAACATGTGCTTGTCTTGGAGGGCTATTAGACAATCCTATAGACTTAAATACATTTGTAACATGCTCAAGAATGGTTCTTCATACATGACATTGACTCTTTGAATTTTATGACTAGATGACAAATCCTAAAGGCTCACAATGGGAGCCATCTAAAAATAAAATCCTTGCCCATGAAACCCATGAGTCAAACATACAAACATTTTATTTTTCTTCTTTACATCAACAAAAAAAATCACAATTACACAAGACATTATGAAGACCAAACCTAGTTACACTTTTCAACAATCTTGATGCATAGCTTCCTTCATTATGCTTGAACATCTTCATCATCTTGAAGATTATGTACTTGTAAAACTTTAATAGCAAGTACAACCAAAATGGTAGCACAAAGTTACCTATATCAAAATCATATCATTATAATGGAAGCATCAAAACATTCAAATTAGATACCTAAGCTTAGTTAGGTTCATAATCAGCATAGGCTACATCCTTTTATACTTTAGATTTTAACAACTTGCTAGGGTATTATCATAAACTCTAAACTTTATTTTCGAAACATAAAGGTTTAGATATTAGTAAAATAACAGTACTATGCATCTAGGACTTCAATATTACTATCAGGATGATAGATTCTAATAGGATTTATTGCAAAAGCTAGATTTAAAACTCAAACATAATAACATCATGTCTTATACACAAACATCTGCATATGTAGGGTTTCGCCAACTTATCAAAACTTACTTCTGTAAACCCTAGACACAAACATCAATACAGAGAAATTAGATATACAACAATTTCAATCAAGGTAGTGTTTTGATTATGTGGAAGAACACACCTAGGGTTTCATTCTAAGGGTCTTGCTCATAAACCCTAATTCACCAAACCCTAATAATCTAGGGTTTCGACTTATTAGCAGCAAACCCTAACTTGCCAAAATCCTAATGATCTAAGGTCTCTGTTTATAACAAGGATAACAACAACAAACCCTAAAACACTAGGATTTTGCCATTATAATACTAAAACACTAAACATTACAAGAATAGGCTTTTCTTTATTGGTTCTTTATCAACAACCCTAAAAGGACTAGGGTTTCAATATTATTGTCAACATATCTTAAGCAAGGATAGAATTTCATTGTACAAACCCTAAGTAGACTAGGGTTTCATCGACATACCCTTAGGTTGGGATTTTACAGTGAACCCTAAAGGTTAGGTTTTCATAAAAGTAGATAATATGATGAAGGTAGATTTAATCTAATGATTAATCACCCTAACAAGAATCTTTATGATTCAAAATTCTAAACACAAGAAAGTTAGTAATACAAGGAAAATTTCAAAAAGATTGTATTCCTTTAATGAAAAGGTTTAGCTATGAAATCTTATACATACCTTTGGATATTTTTACAAACCTTGTAGAGTTCCCTTTAAATGATAGCATTTCCAAGATTCATTTTCTTAAGAGTCAACTTGTACCCATCAAGTCACCACACCTGCAATATTAAGTACCTAGAAAAATATACATGTACAATATTGTGATGATCATCTAGAGTTTCTATTTTCCTTTAAAGTATGAACTCTTAAAGATTTTCTTACAGGCCCTAGGACATTATTGATTAATTCTATTATTGCAAGGAAATGTCATATACTCTGTACTAATTACAAATCCTATTATGAGACAGTGAACGAGACTCTCATATGTATTGTCAAGTCCTAGATATTAACAATTCTAGAATCATATAATCAGATTCTTAACAAATAATCAAGTTATACATACCTTAGGACTTGCATACCTTTGTTTGATACTCCATTAAGTTTATTGCTCCTTTTGCAAACTGTAGACATGACGTTAGATGTATAAGACAAAAGAATAGATGCAAAGCTTACCTGATCTTGATGAAATCTTCAAGGGTTCTTTCGTGATTTGGTGCAAGACACATTCATTGATGAAGTGCTTTCTTCTTATTGTTATAAACAGAGATGCTCAAGATAGGTTCTTCCTTCAAGACAGAGATTCTTTTCCACAGGTCGGCTTACTGTCTTTTAGGATCAAACTATGTATCTACATATTCAAAATAGAAGATCTTGACATATCACTGTAAGATCAACATATTGCTTGCTCCAAGATGTATAAGGCAAATGAATCTTATGAATGTTACTATATGAGATGATCTTCTGGTTAGGGCTTTTCCATAAAACACTATTATATGCCTCAAATGTCCATCATTAAGAAGGCTACCAATATCGGCTTTCTTTCATACTGATGAGGCTCTTATTATGTATAGTTATTAACCAACGTTCTTTCAATCTCTTGGCTTTTACACCATTGTTCACAACTGCAGATATTTCTTTAAATATGGTGACCCAATCTCGCTAAATCACCTGAGGGTTTCCGTCTTGTACAACTTGATGTACTTGACTTCATTAAAAACAAAACATGGATGAAACTTTCATAAATTCACTCAATAAACTAGTAGCAGCAACCAATAGATCCCTTTCTAAGGGGATACTTTCTATGTTGCAGGCTACAGCAAGGGCAACCACAAGAAGAACATGAGTTGGGACCCAAAATTTATGCGCTTGGGACAGATTTGAAAGTTGAAACACATGCAAGTCACAATGAAAACCCTTCTCAAACTAGAAGAACTTGCTTCACTCCTCTCCAAGGTGCATCAGTCAAATGGTAAAAACTTAATTTGGGCCCTAAAACTAGATATGCTTACCCTAATACAAAACAAGTTCCTGGAGTACCCTTGTGAAGCGGTCACACTTCCAGTTGCCTATTGTCTCAGTAGTATCATGATGTTGACCGCACCTATACCTCCTTACAACGATGACATAATGAGGAGATTCTTTACACTGATTATAGAGACCTTTCAGGATTTGGATAACAGTGAGGGTCCTACATTTGAGAAGAAGCTTATGATTCTAGAAGGAATGGCCCTAGTTAGATCTTATGACCTCATGTTTGAGTTGGAGCGTGACGATTTGATCCTACAGATGTTCCAATGCTTTTTCAGCATTAGGAGATATCATCTTGACACAATCATAACACACATGCAGTCCATTTTGTCCTTGTGTGTGGGAGGCCATGATGTTGTTTGTAAGAGGTTGCAATCTAGGTTGTTGGTCATTTGGAGGGAGCAACAGTGGGTTTAACCTATTGCTTATGAACTAGCCAAAAGGTTAGTTGAGCAGAACATTGGACTGTTCAGTAGACAATTGATCCAAGAGGAGTTGCAATGGATTTATGGCGACCAACCATGCAACAAGAATGAGCTAAGGAGAAAGGGTCTTTGCTTCATCGACAAGGAACCTTGGGCACCTGACCACTCATGCTTAAGATATGCAGAGGAGATAGCAGAGGTAGAGCAGGAGGATATTCCTTATGTCTTTCAGGATGAGGACTCTTCTTTGGATGAGTCCATGGGATCATAAAGGATGCCTCTAGGGAGCATGAGCAGTCATATGGAGTTGTTGACAACAGGCTAGATTTATATTCCAGTGTGTATGGTGAGCAGTCAATGGACCCTATGGGAGACATTCGGGTTGATGAGTCACCAGTGATGATTCAGCAGGAGGAGTCAGCTCGGGAGGATGATATGCACAGTATGCATGATGAGCCTTTTGGGGAGAGCCAGTTGGAGGTTCATGTTGAGCACATGATGGAGGAGGATGAGCATCCATCCTTGGGGCCGATTGTGGATGAGGAGCAGGAAGATGCATAGACAACTAGTAGGGTGGTAGTATTTGAAGACACATGTCCTCAGTAGGTGTGACGGTCTGAAAGGATAGTTTCACAGGAGGTTCGTAGACCGGAGGAGCGTGCAATTTCCAGTTAGATGAGGGAGGATCTTTTTTAGATGGTGGTGCATCTACCTTTTGGCCGACCCATTGATGAGGTGCAGGTACTTGCACAGGTGGAAGGCAGAGCTACAATACTTTCAGGAAGAAGCCCTCTCCAGGAGTACATAAACAAGGCGTGCAGCACATCTTGCCCACTTTTTCCTATTATAGAGAGAGGGGCAAGTTTCCTCAGACATCTTTTGTTGACAGACCAAACAGTCGACATGAGTTGAGCATGGACCAGTGACAACATAGTAGGCTTGTTCCATACATAAGTATCCACGCGTTCGATTCTTTTCATAGGATAGATTGGCAAGAGATCATGAATCGGTATCCTAGTGATGGAGTATCATTCTTAGTCCGAGGCACAGCACAACAGGAGCCCTTAGATGAGAGGGTTTATTGCATGTTTCAGTGGCCAATGGGATGTGGATCGACAATTCATCAGTATTTCAAAAGCACTAGCCAGCATTAGCAAAGTGGGGTTGACCTTGGCCTATGCCAGAGATTGGATTGGAGAGAGGTGATGAGTTGGTATTCGCTTGATGGAGTAGCAGCTATAGTTGGAGACATAGCACAGTCAGAGCCATGGGACTTCGACAATGATTGGTCGTGGTGGCATTGGGATCTAGGTGGATCTACAGGTAGCAAGTTGAGTCAGAGATTGGCATGGGATCCAGGTATTGAGGGATACAATCATGTTTGGATAGCTTGGAGGCATGATGTGGACCAGTGGTTCATATGGGCTCCCGATATCAGTTTGCAGATGCCTCTACAGTGGACAGGTGTGGATTGCTTAACGGAAAGCAATCTTGGGGCGGGAGGATTTGTGTTGTTCCTTATGGCATGGTTAGGATGGACTTTCAGAGTTAGGGGCAGACAGGTCACAGGTGCGGGTTGGCATCATCGGCAGGCCCAAGGAGATTTTGGAGGGGTTTTGAGGAATTTTTATGGGGTCTGATTCCATTCTCTTGGTATATTCCATCATCAGCACAATTTTCCTTTCGTTTCGTTGCATTCCAACAACTTTCAAAAAACAAAGTTGTTAATGGGCCTGACTTAATTAATTATGCTTAAGGTGGCATTTCAGGAGGAATACTTGGCAGAACACCTTAGTGTAATAGCTCGTTGGAACCGGAACGAGAAGATCTATATGATGGGATGGTTAGAAGTGATTTTCAGTGGCCTAAGGAGGCATGGTGGCCAATTTACCATTTTCCAACATTATAAGGAATATTTTAATCAAGGGAAATGTGCTCAATGATTAAAATAATAATAAAATAGGAGCTTCTAGAGGGGTCCATCAAATCTATAAAAAGTTGAGGAGGAGGCCGTTAGAGGACATCTTGGATTTGGTATTTCTTCTTGTATGAGAGGTTGAGAACCCGATTCTCCACTACAACAGTAGCCCTAGAATAGAAACCCTCGAGTGATTTAGCGAGATTGAGCAAGAAACCATCTCCCCTTGGTGAATTCATCCAGAATTCACAGGAGATCTTAGCAATGGCAGTTCAGTTCAGTTCAGTTTTGGTGGAGAGCGTGTGCAGCATTGGAGCAAATCCTTGAGGCCAGTTCTATCTCAGCTATTTTGTTATTTCAACATGTAACAGTAAAACCGCAGTTTAGATATTAGAATAAACGTTGAGATTATTCTTGCTCACTGTATGATTGAATTGCATGCATTCTCCTGTTCTATTTTACATGGCAATCTTCTATAAATTGAATGGTAATTTTATGGAGAAATTTTGGTTGAATTAGTTTTCTACAAAATATCCCATTTGGGACATACAGCTAGGCTAACTATTGGGTCGAAATTTTGTTGTGTCGAAGTTGTTGCTGCTAGGTCGAAGTTTCTACTGTTAGGGTCGAATGTGTTGTTGTCTATTGTTACTGCAAAGTCGAAGTTGTTATCATCTACAAAAGGAAGTAAAGGTTGACTTGGAGTGGAGGAAGGTTGTGTCTAGGTCAAGAGTCTTGGATTATCTCACGAATTTATTAAGGAAGAGTTGTTGACTGGATTTTCCCCTAGATAGGGGTTTTTCCCTGGTTGTCGGCCTACATCAGGTGTCTGTGATCTTTGTGCTATTGTTTTGGAAATTGTTTGATGAACTAAAGTTGAAAGAGGAAACATAAGAAAACATAAGAATATCACAAGTAATTATCAATATAAAGAAAAAAGTTATGCCTTTTTCATTTTCTAACACTGGTTTTGGAAAGTCATGGTTGCAATGATAGACATGACTTTCTATATTTAGAAAGTCACTCTAGAATAGTCAAAAATGAAATTTTATTAAAGGAAATTCATTCCTTAGTTGTCAATTTTCACCATAGTTAGGTCTTTTCAACATCTAGACCCAATCACCAACCGAGAAGGGGTTGAGTGAGGTCTTAGCCCAGAGTGCTCACCAAGATGGGTGAGTGAGTGCTAGCTAGTTGAGGTCTCAACATTATGGCCTAGGGAGAGGCCATGGGATTTGAGGATCGATCACCCTGAAGGAATGAGTCTTGATATGTTGATGACAATGCCATCGGTTTGGTAACACCAAGAAATGGGCACTAACAAATGTTGATGATAGATGATGATGTTGATGTTAGGCATGCCTACTAGTTGATGTTGACAGTGTGTCAAAGATTCCAACTACTAGATGATGATGAGATGACACTGATGATGTCAAAAATGCTAACAAGATTGATCGTGATTTATTATAACCTTTTCATGGAGAAATTTTGTCAACACGTGAACATCTAGATAGTCATTATGAATACCTCCCTAGTTAAGAGGAGTGTTGATTTTTGTAACTATGGTTGGTTTTCATAATGTATGTTTGAGTCATTATGAATTTGTAAAGCATATTTTAAATGCTAAAAGTCAAAATAAGATTATTTTTGTGTCAAGTCCCATTTGGACTTTCGAAAGTGTCAGGCCATGAGGTAACTCCTCAAAAGTGAATTATGATTTTTCATTGAGATTGATCTGGATATATACATGATGGAATAGACTCTTGGGTTTCATCTCCCACGGTCTCTTCATCTTCTACTTCTCCTTGTTTTCTTATTTACAATATTTACATGGATTCACCTAATCCCAAAGATTAGGTGTCAACATTCCCCCCCTTAATCTGAAGGGATGTTGGTGAGTCCAAGCATCATTCTGAATCTTTCAAACTTTTCTCTTCCAAGCGCTTTGGTGAAGATGTCTGCAATCTGCTCATTTGTGGAACAATGGCATAGATAGACTGTCTTGGCCTCAACATGATGTCGAATCGAATGGTATTTTGTATTGATGTGCTTTGTTCGATCATGGAACTTTGGGTTCTTGGCCAACTTTATTGCAAAAGTGTTGTCAATCATGAAAGGAGTTGAATGCACTTGTTTCTCATGCAAATCTTCCAAAATTTTCTTAAGCAACACAATTTCTTTTGTTGCTTCAGCTGTTGCCACATATTTCTTTTGTTGCTTCAGCTGTTGCCACATATTTTGCCTCAGTTGTGGAATCTGTTGGCACTGATTGTTTGTGTGACCTCCAAGAGATAGCTCCTGATCCAAGACTCATAACATAACCTGAAGTAGATACCTCAGTTTCTTTATCTCCATCGAAATCTGAATCAGAGTATCCAATCAAGCTGAAGTCCCCCACTTGTGTATACTTAAGTCCAAAGTCTTTAGTTCCCTTCAAGTACTTTAAAGCTCTTTTCGTAGCAGACCAATGTCCCTCACAAGGCTTTTGCATAAACCTAGAGAGGGTTCCTACAAGTTGAGACATCCTACAAGTTGTCTATACTTTGTTGCATCCTCAAATTCTTTTCCTTCAGTGGATGTGAGTTTTAAGTTCTATTCCATTGGAGTAGTCAAAGGATTGCACTCAACCATGTCAAACTTGTTCAACAAATCTCCAATATACTTCTTCTGAGAGAGGAATATAAACTTCAAATGTTGAGTTACCTCAATACCAAGATAGTAGTGAACATAGTCCAATTCTTTCATTTCAAAGCCTTTTCTCAATTCCTTCTTTATGGATGCAATGTAGCTCTCATTGTTCCCTGTCATCAAAAGATCATCTACATACACCACAAGATATTCAATTGTTTTTCCAACTCTCTTGACAAACAAAGTTGCATCATCAAGATCATAATGTTTGAAGTTGAGTTTCAGAAGATGCTCAGTTAACTTCATGTACCAGGCTCCTGGAGCTTGCTTGAGGCCATACAAGGATTTTACAAGCTTGCATAATTTGTGTTCCTGGCCCATCACAACAAATCCTTCTGGTTGGGACATAAAAACATTCTCTTTCAGATCTCCATTTAAGAAAGCAGTTTTCACATCCATTTGATGGACTTTCCAACTGTTTTGTGCTGCCAAGGCAAAGAGTGCCTGGATGGTAGCCTATTTTGTTGTGGGTGCAAAAGTCTCCTCATAGTCAACCCCTTCCTTCTATGCAAAACCTTTTGCCACAAGCCTAGCTTTGTGCTTGTCAAGTGAGCCATCAGCTTTATACTTGTTCTTGTAGACCCACTTGCAGCCTATTGGTTTGGTTCCCAATGGAGGATCAACCAGCTTCTAGGTGTCATTCTTTATCAAGGCATCATATTCTTTTTGCATCGCTTCTTGCCATTCATCATGAGAAGTAGCTTCTTTGAAGGAAGTTGGTTCAAAATCTGTAGACAAATTCAGTGCACAATCATAAGAAACATCCATATCAACTGGTGAATCAGAATTGTCTACATCACCTCCATTCTGTCTGGTTGAGCTCCTTGTTCCTATCTTTCAAATCTCATCAGGACGAACACTTTCAAGTGTCTTTGTCTGCCATTTTGGAGGACCTTTCCGAGATGGCCCAAGTTGCTCAGTCGACTGAGTTGGGACTGAATCAAGATTTAGTCTCCCAATTTTGTCAATCACATCACTCAAAGTGTCATTTGCATCAGTGGTTGGAGCTTCATGCAGGGGAGAAAGTGCTTCAGAAGAAGATTCCACAGATTGATCCAGTATAGGAATCCCCCCTTCAAGATGTGGAATCTAATTATCAAACCCTTGAAAAGATTTTGCATGTCTGAATCTATCCAAGCGATCAAGTTGTCGCTCAACAACATTGTTAGTCTTGGAAGATTCAAGTAATATCATATCTCTAGATCTTATAAACTTCTTGTTCACTTCATCATAGAGACGGCATGCTTTGGAGGTATTTGAATACCCCAAGAAGATACACTTGCGACTCCTTGCACCAAGTTTGTGTCTTTGTTCCTTAGGTATCAAAGCATAATAGGTGAACCAAAAACCTTGAAATGCCTCACCAAAGGAATGTGGCCATACCACATTTCATAGGGAGTCTTGTTTTTGATAGCATTAGATGGACACCTATTCTTTATATACACAGCACTCAAAACTGCATCAGCGTAAAACATCAGTTTAACATTTTTGAAAAACGTCATGGAACATACTATCTTTAGGATTGTCATGTTCATTCTTTCAGCTACTTCGTTCTGTTGGGGATTATAAGGCATAGCAATTTGATCTTTGATCTCATGTTGGCGAAGATAGTTTTCAAATCCATTTGAAGTGTATTCTTGTCCATTATCAGTGTGAATAGAGCCAATATGAGATTTCATGAAAGTTCTTGAATGTTTCAAAAGCATCATATTTGTTCTTCAATAAATACACCCAACATTCTCATGTAGTCATCAATAAATGTCATCATATATTTATTACCATTTGCAGAAAGAGCAAGCATTGGACCACATAAATCTGAATGAATGAGTTCAAGTTTTCTATGTGCTCTGGAATTTGAATCATGAAAAGATTGTTTGATTGTGCTTTCCTAAGATACAAGCATCACATTGCTTAAATTTCCTAGGAATTGTAGGCAAAATAGTAGCACCATTTTTCTTCAACATATGAAGGTTGTCATAATTCAAGTGTCCAAATCTAGCATGCCATAAAAGACTTGATGGAAATGTACCTTCATCATAATGAGAATTGTATGAGAACTTTTGTGCACGAGCAGAGGTTCCTTGCAAATTCAGAAGTCTTTCTTCTTCTATCACCGTCATGACAAGTAAGTGATCTGATGCTTTTCTAACCTCAACCTTGCCATCAAACATATGAATGGAGTCTCCTTGTTGGAGGATGTGGACCAAAGACAGCGAGTTCCAAATCTAGGATGCCATAAAAGAATTGATGGAAATGTACCTTCATCATAATGAGAATTGTATGAGAACTTTTGTGCATGAGCAAAGGTTCCTTGCAACTTCAGAAGTCTTTCTTCTTCTATTATTGTCATGACAAGCAAGTGATCTGATGCTTTTCTGACCTCAACCTTGCCATCAAACATATGAATGGAGTGTCCTTGTTGGCAGATGTGGACCAAAGACAGCGAGTTTCTCCTCAGCTCCTGGAGATATAGAACATCACGTAGAAGAAAGTCTAGAAGACCAAGCAGTTTGAGCATGATAGTGCCATGCCCTAATGGCTTGAGTTTTGACTTATCTACAAAGTACACTGCTCCATCAACATTGTCAGTAAATTCTTCAAAAAAATCTCTTCTAAAAGGCATGTTGCAAGTTGCTCCTAAATCAAGCAACCAATCATTTTTCCATGAAGCAAGTGAAGCATTTCATAAGTCTTCAGTTACTCCAATGTTGCAATGTTCAAAAAAATAGTGAGCGGATTCGTGTGCTTTACCTTTTCCTTTGTCATTGGTTTTACCTGTGCCTTCATTTCTTTCCTACTCAATTCGGTCCCAAGGAAACATACATGTGGATGCAGCATGTCCATCTCTATTGCATCGTATGCAATGAAGATTAGACTTTTCTCTTTGGAACTCTCTTTCCCCCTGCCTCTAAAACTCCTCCTTCCTCTTCCTCTTCGGCCACCTCTTCCTCTAGAAGAATCTTGTACATGATTCTTCTCTCTAGGTGCAAGGCACACAACTTTTTGAGAAGACTGAGGAGTTGTCTTCTTCCCAAAAGTCTTTTCTCTCTTAGCAAACTTCTTCTCAAGGGAGTCAAAGGTAATCTACTTAAAGTTTCCACTTGCTTGCAATGACTCAAGATAACGTGAATAGGTGGGATACATTGCCTTGACATAAGTGAGAGGAATATCTACCTCAACAATAGTGGCTTTTATATCATGCATAATGGATCTTACTTCTGTTTCTAAGGCAAGGGGGTCATCATTTTTCAATTCAAGACTGAACAACTTAATCATCCATTGAACAACGTCAAGTTCAGAGTGTGAGTCATACAATTCCTTCAATTTCATTAAAGCTTCAAAGGCATTTGAAAATGGCGAAATATGGCAACTCACCTCTTCATTCACTGATGCTGCAATCAAGGCATAGGCTTTGTTGTTGTTGAGTTTAGGTATGTTATATGCTTAGAGCATTTTATTTAAATTTTCACAATTAGGTCAATATCTTTTCCAGATTAGCAATCACATCAGCATTAAAGTAAACTGCAGATAGAACATAAACATAAATCGTTCAAGACAAACCAAGACGAGGACATAAGATGTGGTGCTAGCCAGGGACAAACTCCAGTGTGGGGAAACCCTTGATCAATTCTTCTTATATGTTCTTCAATAGTTCAGCAGAGAGAGAGATAGATAGTACATTTACAATAGAAGTCAACACTTTGACTTATCTAGATAAGAGCATAGATCATCTCTAACAAGATGATACATGAGATCAGTTGAAGACACACTACTTCAACTTATTCTCCAAGGTGACTCCTTCACCCATCATTGTGCTACATCTTGTCATCATGCTGCACCTCATCGTGCAGCACCATGTTGCACATGCTTGTTGTCCCATTGTGCCACTCCTGCACAATGTCATGGTTGTCCCGTTGTGCCACTGCTGCACTATGTCATGGTTGTCCTGTTGTGCCACTGTTGCACTATGTCATGGTTGTCCCGTGTATCCACCATGAACCATTGCAGCACTATGTACTTGTTGTCCTATGTATCCACCATGAAACATTGCAGCACTGTGTACTTGCTTTAATATGTATCTACCATGAAACATTGCAGCACCATCTACATTTTTGTCCTATGTATCCACCATGAAACATTGCAGCACTATGTACTTGTTGTCCTATGTATCTACCATGAAACATTGGAGCACCATGTACATTTCTATTCTATGTATCCACCATGAACATTGCAACACTATGTTTGTTGTCCTATGTATCCACCAGGAAACATTGCAGCACTATGTACTTGTTGTCCTATGTATCTTAGCAGCACCATGTACCCCAATTGTCCCATTTACTAGCACAGTTGTCCTGGGCATGTTTGAAACCTCAAACTTTCCATGTTGTCCCTGTTTTGAGGTGGTTAGGACTGCAGCCTACCACAATCCCATGTTGTCACCTATAGCCCACCTTTTCGCTGCCCCAAACAACCTTTCTACCCTTGGCCTCCTTTTAGCATCTCGGTGCCTTGTTTTAAAGCCTTAAAACAGTCCTCCCTTTCAGCCGCATTAGGCCTGTGTCTAGGGCACCATATGCCTGCGGCTACGGCACCATTGGTATGTTTAGGATAGTTTCTATCTTCATCTTAATAGCAGCTAGGATACCCTTGAGATAGCGTAGGTTAGCACTACCTTAGGATAGTGTTAGGCCTGCCTTCTTGGACTGTGTTAGGCCCGCCTTTAGGACAACGTTTAGGGCTACCTTAGGACTACGTCAAGGTTGCCTTTAGGATAGCATTAGGGTTGTCTTCTTGGACTACGTTAGGGTTGCCTTTAGGACAACGTTTAGGGTTGCCTTAGGACTGCGTTTAGGGTTGCTTTCCTTGAGCTCCTTTAGTTCAATGCATAGAACCCTTCTATCGCTTTGTTGGCCTTCCTTCTTTGCTATGGCTAGGCCAGCCTCTTTTCCCCCAACGTCTAGGGCTTCCACTCCTAGATTTCTCTTCCACTAAAACCCAAGACAAGTGGAGAGAATCAAGATAGAAGTGTGTGTGAAATGACTCTCAAGTCATCTCCTTTTATACTAAAACATTGAGCACGTGTGGGTTTTATTTGGTTTGTTGGCCGACCATGACGAATTGCCTTACCACACAAATAAATTCATAACTTCCTGAATACTTATCGGAATCGGATGATCTTTAGATCAATCCTACACCTCTCGATGAGAGGGATCCAAGAAAAATATCAGTTGCCATAAATAAGATGACCCACACGAAGTTTGGCCATAGTTACCAATTTTAACACTCCCTCTCAACTAGGAAGAACTCCATCCACTGATCCATATGTTCGACTGTACTATCTCTACCATCAATTCCCTGCGTTGCTTTGCTCTGCTCTGCTCAAACATGAAGAAGAAGAATTGATCGAGAATGTCTCATACCATTCTCTACTGACCCGAAGTCAATGCCATATGAATTGAGTGTGTAATACCACTCTTACTGATCCCAGATTAGTTCTAAGAGAGTGAGTCATATCACTCTTACTGACCCAAAGTCAGTTTTATTGATCCCAGATCAATATCACAAGACACTGTCTCAAACCACTCATACTAATCGAAGATCAATGGAGGTTATCCTAGCATAGGGAGTATGGTAGATACAACGATGTGTCCATCAATAGTACTACTATGGTCCTTAACCCCATTTCCCTGCACATTGGCCAAATGAGAGGTACTTCCCATGAGTCCCAGACTACATGGGTAGGATGCCTCGACAGGAGAACCATTCATCCTATTCCTAAGTCACCTCGAGGAATCACATGGGAAGGCTGAGCCATTCACCTTGTACACAGCACACCATTGAAGGAGGGTGAGTTGCCCTATGGTCACTTGTTGCTCCAAGCAGTACCCCAAGCCCCCCAAAGCTCCCAGAGCTCAATGCATGCATCAGGCAAGACCTTTACAAGAAGGTCTCTCGACGACTCCAAGTTGTTCAGGAAAGTCAGAAATTTAACCTTTCCCCCGGGGCTTTGACAGAATGTCTGCGACCTGTACATCAATCTCAATGCGATAGAGCCTCCTCGCTCATTGACGTACCATATCCCAGATAAGGTAGTATCTGATGTTTATATGCTGGAGCAATCATAGAATACAGGATTCCTCAACAATCAAATCACCCCCTAGTTGACACAAAGGATCACAGTGGTATCCATCATGTGTGCAAACAGTTTACTAAAAAGCTTCCACAACCAAGTAGCTTCACACGAGATCATACTCATAGCTATGTATTCGGTCTCAGCAATACTTATAGCAACCATCTTTTGCTTCCTGCTCATCCAGGATATCGAGCAGAACCCAAACAGAACCAGCACCCAGAAGTGCTCTTGCAATCCTCCACACTGCCTGCCCAATCAACATTCGAATACTCATGCAGCTTCACATTTTTGGAAGCATATCTCAATCCATGAGAGGTTGTGCCCTAAAGATATCTCGAAAGATTCTTGGCACCAATCCAGTGAGGCTCAACCATATATGAGCTCATCATGCTATCTACAAAACATACATCCGAAAGGAAATTCAGCAAGAACATCAACGCGAATGAGTTTATGAGACTCAAAGGTATTTCCCAAATCTGGTTCAGCATCACTACCATATAACTTCTTAAAGTTAAGCTCCATCGAGGTAGTCACGAGCTTGCAGTTCACTATTCCAAATCCAAAATCCAACTCCCTCTTACTTCTGCAAATGAGATGGTTTGCACCTGTCAGAAATAGGTTGTCCTTACAAAGTGTCGGTATGAGAGGTCTATCATCCATAACCTTCAAGCAATGGTTTGGATCGGCTTCACTCCTAGTGAATCTCAACTTCATCAAACAGTTATCCATCCTCTCCTACTACGCCCGGGGTGTTTGGCTTCAAGCCATATAGGGCTTTCTTCCACCTACATACATGAGATTCCCGATCATGAATCTCAAACCCCTCGGGTTGTTCCAAACCTATGGACCTGCTACATGAGGCAAATGGTCCCCTTGTAAGAATTTCCTTCGGTACATCTCAGACATGTACCTTCATGCTCGTCTCAAATTCACGCATCCCTGTCACCATCTAACTCACATCAGTAGGGCCCCATAATAAATAGGCTTCCGGAGCTATAGATGAGATGTGTCCACTGACATGGTCCCCAATGGACCATCTTATAACTTGATACAAATTGTCAACCCTGAACTCAAAAGCATCTTTGAAAATTTTATTTTCAAACGCGTACCTTTCCATTGATGAATGCCACCCTAAAACCTTTGATTTCCATTGTCAAAATGGACACTAGGTTCTTCTTGCGATCAAGTACATAAAGAGATTCTCGTAAATGAATTGAGTTACCCTCATTCAATTAACGGGTAATATTTCTTACACCCTTTCCAAGATAGGTGGCATCGACTCCAAGTATAATCTCACGATTGTTTCCATCTCTACCAAATTAGAGAGAGCACCCTTGTATCCGTTGAAATGCTTTGGAGCACTACAGTCAATTAGCCAAATTCCCAAAGAATCTGAAGGAGAGGGCCAATACAAGATAACGCTTCTTTATCTTATCACTAACAACATTTAATTCTTCCTACCTGGGGTTCCTTGCTTTCTCTGAAGAGTTGATCATTTCCTCGATGACTTGCATTACCTGCCATTCCTTTAATCATTGAAGATGTCCCTGGAATGATTGTTATCATCATCTAGTGATGTGTCCCTACCTCGGACACTCCTTCGCATAATGGCCGAACATTTTACAACCAAGGCATCTGCGTTTCTTTCCACCCTTAGACCCGGACTTCCCAATCAAGTGATCTTTAGGTAGGCCATCAGAAGCTTCTGCTACGCCATTCTGATAATATTCTCTTGCTTCGATTTCACCCTTGGTGAATTTGAAGAGGGATGAGGAATCCATTGATCCTCTTTTCCTTTCCCAACTGTCTTCAATGATTGCTCTTTCACTCTTGCTTGGGCATTGTCTTCACCCCAGCTTTGATTCCATGTTAAGTTTAAGTATGTTCTTTGCTTAGAGCAACTTATTTAAATTTTCACAGTTAGCTCAATATCTTTTCCAGATTAGCAATCACATCAGCAGTAAAATAAACTGCAGATAGAACATAAACATAAATCATTGAAGACAAGCCAAGACAAGAGGACACAAGATGTGGCGCTAGCCAGGGACAAACCCCAATGTGGGGAACCCTTGATCAATTCTTCTTATATGTTCTTCAATAGTTCAGCAGAGAGAGAGAGAGAGAGAGATAGTACATTTACAACATATGTCAACACTTTGACTTATCTAGATAAGAGCATAGATCATCTCTAACAAGATGTTACATGAGATCAATTGAAGACACACTGCTTCAACTGATTCTCCAAGGTGACTCCTTCACCTATCATTGTGTTGCATCTCGTCATCATGCTGCACCTCATCGTGCAGCACCATGCTGCACATGCTTGCTGTCCCATTGTGCCACTGCTACACAACATTATGGCTGTCCCGTTGTGCCACTGTTGCACTATGTCATGGTTGTCCCATGTATCCACCATGAACCATTGCAACACGATGTACTTGTTGTCCTATGTATCCACCATGAAGCATTGCAGCACTATGTACTTGCTGTCCCATGTATCTACCATGAAACATTGCAGCACCATGTACATTTTTGTTCTATGTATCCACAATGAAACATTGCAGCACTATGTACTTGCTATCCTATGGATCTACCATGAAACATTGCAGCACCATGTACATTTCTGTCCTATGTATCCACCATGAAACATTGCAGCACTATGTTTGTTGTCCTATGTCAATTGTCAATGCATAAACTACAAGTCTCTAAATTTACATCACATTTACTCACGAATGATCACATAATGAAAATAGAAATATCCAAAATCAACCACGAGAAATTTCTAATTTCTTGTCTCGTGCTTGATTGGGAATCTCCTCCTACATAGTCGAACGACCTTAGTGCTCTTGATTAAATACAAGTTT
>APFE030915091.1:255010-278554 GCA_000404065.3 Pinus taeda | reverse complement strand
CACTAGGGCAAAAGTTCACTTTTATAGCTTTAGACAGGCATCTAGAAGCAACTAGAAGTCACTAGGATAACCTAAAAAAAAATTAGAAAACAAACTAAAAAAAAAAAAAATTAAAAAAACACAAGTAAAACGCTGAAACGTGAGTCATACGGCCCTGAAACGCGTTTCAGGCCATACTGGCCACATTTCAGTTTCGTGAAACATGGCAGTACGACTTGAAATGCATTTCAGGGCCATACCCCACACGTTTCAGCGTTTCGTACCCGTTTCCATACGGAAACGCCCCCTTGCCCTACGTTTCCTGCAACATAGCCTCAAACTCTCCACGTTGTCCCTGTTTTGAGGTGGTTAGGACTGCGGCCTATCACAGTCCCACACTGTCACCTACAGCCCACCTTTTTGTCGCCCCAAACAACCTTTCTACCCTCAACCTCCTTTCAACAGCTTGGTGCCTTGTTTTAGGCCTTAAAGCAGTCCTCCCTTTCAACCGCATTTGGCCTGCATCTAGGGCACCACATGCCTGTGGCTAGGGCACCATTGGTATGTTTAGGACAGCGTCTATCTTCATCTTAATAGCGGCTAGGATACCCTTGAGATTGCGTAGGTTAGGGTTGCCTTAGGATAGTGTTAGGGCTGCCTTCTTGGACTGCATTAGGGCTGCCTTTAGGACAGCGTTTAGGGCTGCCTTAGGACTGTGTTAGGGCTGACTTCTTGGACTGTGTTACGGCTGCCTTCTTGGACTGCATTAGGGCTGCCTTCTTGGACTGCGTTAGGGCTTCCTTAGAACTGCATTTAGGGCTGCCTTCCTTGAGCTCCTTTAGGTCAACGCATAGAACCCTTCCATCACTTCATTGGCCTTCCTTCTTTGTTGCTGCTAGGCCAACCTCTTTTCCCCCAACGTCTAGAGCTTCCACTCCTAGACTTCTCTTCCACTAAAATCCTAGACAAGTGGAGAGAAATCAAGATAGAAGTGTGTGTGAAATGACTCTCAAGTCATATCCTTTTATACTAAAACGTTGAGCACAAGTGGGGTTTATTTGGTTGCTGGTCGACCTTGACAAATTGTCTTATAACACAAATAAATTCATAACTTCATGGATACTTATCGGAATCGGATGATCTTTAGATCAATCCTACATCTCTCGATGAGAGGGATCCAAGAAAAATATCAGTTGCCATAAATAAGATGACCCAAATGGAGTTTGGCCCTAGTTGCCAATTTTAACAGTTGTTCTGTTTCTCCCAAATGGAAATCTCCTTATCTGAAGTGAGATTTGCAGGTGCATTATCTCATTCTCCTTCTTCACAAACACCTTTCCACAGCTCATTGAAATTGAGAGTGTGTTTTATCTTCCTTGACCATTCAGGATAGTTCTCTTTTCCAGAGAGACTTACTCAAACAATTGATATCAGTGAATGCGTTTTAAAATTTGTGTAGTTTGTAAAAAAAAATGTACTTTGCTTGCAATATACTGTGAAAAAAATGCACTTCTAGTGGTAATTTGTGTAAAAAAAATGCACTCATATATATATATATATAAGAGAAAGTTATTACTTGGGGGAGTATTATATGGGGGAGGTGGTATAAGGGAAAGGGCATATATGAGGAGATGTTATATGGCAGAGTTATATTATAGAGCAGGGTTATGACTGTCGAGATTATATGTTATATACCCAGGAGGTGGTTCGCAGCGTTAACTTCAATGCAACACGATAACTGTGATACCATTTAACGTATGGGGGGGTGGTATGGTACCATGCAAGGAGAAGTGGTTTACAGGGCCAGGAGTCAAGGGAGGTGTTACCAGCGGAGGAAATTCGAATTTTTTAAATTAAAAGTTTTGGCTCCAAATGGTTATGTCAGCCTCCTCCTAGTCAAGTCGGCCTTCTCAAATAGTCAAGTCGGCTCCAGCAAGGGACACATGGATTCGGCCTAAAGAAAAACTATAAAAAGGGCCAATATGTTCCTCCATCAAGCCAACAAGGAGCTAGCATCTCCTGAGGTATCTTTGCAAGTATGAGGCAGAGTATGACGTATTTCTGAGGTAGCACATGGCATATCTCTGAGGTAGCACATGGCATAATTCTGACGGAACATATGCCATATATCTGAGGCCAGTGAAGATTATCTGAGGCATATCAAGAACAGCAAAGAGGTGTGACTGAAGCAAGCCAGTTGGAGTGGAGAAAGCATGTCTGAGGCAGATCCAGATGATCATCTTGATGAGCAGACCATGACTTGACAAGGAAGAACCATGGGACCAGGTGTGACCTAGTTGTTGGCTTTGATATGTCTCTGTTGAATTGAAGAATTCTCTATTGACAAAGGTTGCTGGGTTTTTTCCCATGAGGGTTTTCCCAAGGTAAATCTTTGTGTTCTTTGTGTGGACTGCCTCTTTATATTCTTATTGTCCTAAATGTTTTATGGTTGATGCCTTCTGTATAATTATTGAATTATGAAGTAATGCTTAAGAATATGAAATGGATGAAATCATCAAAAATAATTATCAGAATATAAGACCATGTAAAAATCAACATGTCCCCTATGTCAGGCTGACTTGATTTCTATGAGGGCCGACCTGCCATTGTGAGGATATAAAAATTAAATTTCAACAATTGAAATTCTCTTTCTTGAAGCCAACATGAAGAACATGTCCTGTATTTGTCATTACATAAATTTTGAAAGGCTAAAATATCAATTATCAAAACTGACCATAGCTACAAAATTCAACTGAATTTTCTAAAAGATGCAGTAGAAACTAATCTTCTAATCTCATACTTACTACCTAATGATCTTCAAACAATTTATGTCATGCCACTGATATTATTGAGCAATTATACACAGAAAATCTCAACAGTAAATGCAGTAGAAATGATAAAGATCATAAAGAAACAGCCATGCACAACAGAGAATATTTTTACTCTCGGAAACACAAACTTGGGATAAAACCCAGCAACTTTTCTTAGGAGAAATTATTCTTCAGGAAGGTTTACAAATCAATAATTTGTCTAGAAATCAGTGCCAATACCCAAATCAAAATACCAGACAAATCTTGTCAAACTCCAGCAAGTCAAGGCTGTCCAAAATAGTCAGAAGTCAATGCTGGTCAAATTTCCCAACTCTGCAGTCAAACCAGCCTGATCAAACTTGGACCTGCAGTCAACTTTGCAGACAAATTCAGCCTCCTGCAGCTCAGTCAACTATGGTCAAACTCAGCCCAAAACAGAGTTCCCGCAGCTCAGCCAAATGTGGTCAAACTGCCATCCTGCAACTCAATCAAACACCTATCAACTCGGCCTCTTTCTGTCACATGTGCGGCTTCTCTAGAATAGAGAAGATGTGATGAATGAATTTAGCAAAATCTGATTGAGCAGAAGATTGGCCTGCGTTGACTGTGCTAAGGTGGCATGGTGACGATGTGGCTCAAAAGCGTGATGATGCTGAGGTGGAGGCAAGCTGGCCTCCATCATGAAGATGACATGGATAGCAGATGTTCCAAATCTGAAATACAAAAATCCAACTTTTTGTTGAAATGGGACTTTTTGATTTTCTAGATTATCCAGAGGAATGACTCATTCATTGTAACAAAAATCCAGAAATCTGGAAGTTCATTTAATAGGCATTTTTGGAAACATCCAAATTCAGATCCGGATGTTTGACTTATTGACTAAGTTCCAATACTTGGATTTGGAATCTAGAAGATGGAACAAGCAGCTAGGGAGGTAAATAAAAGCCCCAGATCTGTATATGACCTGGCAAGCAAACATGTCCAGCTCAAAGACATGGTGCATTCTGTTGATCAATGATGACACATGGGCAGCACGGACACTAACATGGCACAAATGGCAAATATTCTAAGGACCATAGCTTTGTGTCTCAAGCTCGGAATTTGATGAAACTTATATTGTTGGAAAGCTCTCGACAAGAAGAAGACAATGGTGACCTCCGAAAGAAGGCTTGAGATTGTTAAGAGAAGAGAAAACTTGGCTACCTGATCTCCATAAACCTTGGGGGTTGGGCATCTACGCCCCATACCCTCAAAGAAGCTTAGAGGGGACTAGGTGTGTTATAAAGCCCTTTTGGTTCTCTTGCTTGTATCAATATCATTGTACTCAGCAATCCCATTGACCTACTTTTGTCATCATTTGTTGGACATTAATGTAATTATCTTATCTTAAATTTGTAACAACCAAACATACTACAATGTTTTTGGCTGTTTTACAATGTGACGTAGTTAATGTACATTGGTTACAGAAGCAAAAAATGTATACAAGACAGATTATCAAGGATTTGCATCAAAATCCTCTCCATAAAACAATAATACAAAAGTTGAAGACAGTGCCCAAAAACATGGAACTTTTCTGCCTTATCTGGAACAAGACCTCAATTATTACCTTTTGCATGTGATGTCTCTGCAGAATAAATTTTTAAAGCTTTAGCCTTCTCCAAACATATTTCAGCATCTCGCCAACGAGAGAGACCAGAATATAGACGAGCCAAATCTTGCCAAACTCCAACTTCAAGAACCCTTTCACTTTCAACCTGCAATGACAGAAAACAGATCATAGTTAATTTTAACAATGGAATCATATAATGACAGCTCCCAAGTCTTTCGAGTTGCAAAGTATGACCCAAACATTCGAACTTTCGCAGAGCTCTGTTATATCAGTAATGCATACTGTTACGCATCTGGCACCAGTTACTTGCAAAATTACTCGAAAGATGCAAAATAATAAAATAAGTGAAGATATAATATGAATTATTATTGACAAATGTGATAATAAGTACATAATGACATATGGTTTTTATACATAAGAGAGGAACAGAGATAACTTCAGATAATGATCTAGAAGAGTAGAAAGACTAACTATAAATTAGAGTTGATAAACCCAAAAGACATGAAGCTTTAGAAAATACTACTTGTATCCCAATTAAGAAAAATTAATTATTATTGACATAACTGTGATAATAAGTAAATAGTAAGCTTGGGTAGCACTCAGCACTCAGCAATTCTGCAGGCTAGGACCTGACACACATGGCTTTTAAACCAAAAGAAAGGAACAAAAATAACTCCAAATAATAATTTATAAAAAGAGAAGAAAGTCTAATGACAACCTACCTAGAGTTGCCAAGCCCCAAAGACATTAATGTCTTGAAAACACGAGTTATCTCCTAATTATGCTTTAATTAGTTTTTATTTTACTCAAGTAGTTACTTATACTTGACTAACATCAGTAGGTCGTGACTGCATTTCTACTTGATAAAAGTAGGACATATTATAAGTTTCCAGAATTGGTTAGAAATATACATTGTACTGGTATTATTTTTATCGCCACTCAACACAACTATCAGAAGGAAAACACAAGCCACTTGAGCAAAATATATCTTATAGCTAGGGGGCACAACACATGCAGTCTTGGTAGGTACAACAAGTAACCTGAAACTCACAGAGTGAAAACAATTCAACATTCTGAGTCTTCTGAATGAAAAATTACCTGATCTTGATTTCTTAACACGGAACAAAATTTCTCATGAGAACACCCATCTATGGAGTAAGAATCTCGAAAGGTGTCTAAATAGAGAAATTCCATAAACAATAAAACAAGTAGCCACAAAACGGATCACCAGATCTGTAGTGACTTACATCCAAATGTTGAAGCTGAGAATGTATCATCAAAAGCACATTAAAAAGCAAGCCTCTGGCTGCTATCTTTCTTCTCCAAAATCTGTAAAAAGGTCTCTGCTTCCTTCATTCATCACCTAATATGTATTTACATTGGTGCAAAAACATTCTAGGATGGGTATGAGGATATTATAAGTAGTGAAGACATGAACAAAGTCAAAACAATTTAAAAACATTATAGGATCTGTCCAGCAAAACAAGACACTGAAAGTAGTGCATCAATTATGTCAAATATAATGAAAATGAACATATAACCAATTGGGAAAAAAAAGAGTTAGCAAATCCACAGAACCAACTTCAGCTAACAATAAATAGCTTCAAAAGGATTTTTGAAAAGGTACACAATGCAGGGGTCAGGTAAAGAAATGCATATAATGGATAAATTTTATATAGGAAAACAACCGCACTAATGTTTATGCATCATGTTCAACATCACCCTAACCTTAACAATGATTGCATTTTCTAAATCACCAAACAAACAAGGGTCTGAAGTTTTCCATGAATCATTGTTGCCACATTACATGTAAACTCTATCTAGCTAGGTATCAATTTCTAGTGGAAGCAACCTCTTCAAAGACAGTCTTTTTGTCTTCCTGTTTTTCTAATTCCAAAATTTACTGTCAGTTATTTTGACCTTTCAAATGAGGACTGAAGCAAATGTTGTCGTTTTGTGTACTAGATAGAACTTTGGTTTCAGATGAAATTTACTTGTTGACAAAAGGTTCAACAATTTCTTCTTTTACAATCTGGTTTGAACTTACTCAAAGCTCTTCTGCCATTTTCTCACCTCCTTTTCCGCTATTTTCATTAAGGAAACTAACTTAGTAATTCCCAAGTTGAACTGACTAAACTAGTACAAAGGGAACCAAAGGAAGAAGAGAGACACATTACATGTATCCATGTTTACACAAGATGGGTGGGAATAAGATCACGCTATAAGCCATTCTCTCAGTCCTGATTACATGTTAATATGTGTGCACATGTAACCTTGGATCTCATTCCTTAAAACGTTCAATATTAGTCTAGTTATGCAACTCAATTGTTGATCTTAAACTACATCTAGCACTGTTGCTTGTCTGCAATTAATATTGACTTGCCTTGTCATTCATGTTGACAATGTTACAGCAGAATCTATAACCTTACTGCAATGTCTCACTAGGCAACCTAGATTAAGTGCAACAATGGGAGTGTCACCACTGTCACCTCAGCAACAACTCCCCTCAATTTAGTGATGAACACAATCCAACATAAGGGAGGCTTCCCTAGTACATCTTAGGGATCAAATAACCCAATTATCACAAGCTACAAGCCCCCTAAGGGTTCTACAATGATTTCCACCCAGGGATAAGGATAAGAAATTAGGGTTTAGGGTGGATTAGAGTGTCACTTCAAGATTTGGGTTAAAAAGTTTATATGGCTCAATCTATAGGTTTAGATCAACGAATAGATGCTCAAACAAGTTTTTGTTACCATTTGAATTAGCAGTCTTGCAAAGGTTCGACAAGACACTAGGGTGGCACCACACTAGACAAGTGCCCATTGTTACATCAAGACGAGTTCCCACTCTTTAGACTTGTGACCAACCAAAAACTAGGTAACCCCTAGGAGAAATTTTTTCTCCTCTTTGGGCAGTCAACTAGCCGGCAACCCTATGATAATCAGGACATAACATTGTGTCAAGATTCTCCACTGGTTTTTCCAATCAAATCTCTCTCCCATCTGCAATATCTTCTTGAAGGAACGTGGGTGATATTTCGGCAGGAACTCTAACCATTCTTGCTATCATGTTGATCCGGATTTATGCACGAATGCAACAAATTATAAATATAACCATAAATACAAAGATGCAGCAGAAATAATGCTTCATTTCATTAATGTAAAATATTGAAATATGCTTACAAACAAAAATGGAATAAACTAGCTAGGGTGATGGTAGCTTATCTCTGAGAAGAGATGTGGCGACTACATGCCTCTGAACTATGTTACAATAAGGCTCAAAGGCCTATTTATTGTTGAGAAACAATGGAAAACCCTAAACATCCAAAAACCTAACCCTAGGAGATGAAACGTAAAAATTGTGGGCCCCATTTGGGCAAATTGGTACATCAACTTCTCGGGGTCGTAACTTTGGCATACGATCTCTGTTTGACGCGCACAATACCTCGTTAGAAAGATCTATATGAGGAATACATCTTTGGGAAGAACAACATTAGTCTATAGACCCATGTTGCTCCCAATTTTCCCAAAAAACGTCATTTAGGGCCTCAAAACGGCTCTGGAAGTTCAGGACCCAAAAAACTATTAAAAATAGTAAATTGTACTACAATTAAGGAAACTGAAAAACTGAAAGAGACAGTTGTGGGGGTCCAAGTGGGATAGGTGGGCAGCCACCAACATCCCCCTGAATCATTCCTCCCCCCTTAGGAAGCAATGGTCCCCATTGCGTTGAGTTCCTCCATGAGATGAGGAAACTTCTACTAAACATCGTCCCTGGTGAGTTGTTCTGCAATTTCTAATGTGTCCAGTAATGGTGGGAAGCTTGGTCGACGGCGGTCCTGTTAGACCAGGAGGTAACTCTTCAAATGTAATCATATTATTCATTCAGGTTGTTCATTATTATATACAAGAGGGAGTGACTGTTCAATTCATCTCCTGATGACTCTTCATTTTCTCTATTATTTATTTACACTAATTACAGTTGTTCACCCAATCCCTATGATTAGGTGTCAACATTCCCCCCCTTAATCTGAAGGGATGTTGGTGAGTCAAGCATCGTCTGAATCTTTCAAGTTTTTCTCTTCCAAGCGCTTTGGTGAAGATGTTGCAACCCTCAATTAGTGGAACAATGGGAAGATGGATTGTTTTCGCCTCAACACAGGTTTGAATGAAATGAATTTTGTATGATGTGCTCGTTCGATCATGGAACTTTGGGTTCTTGGCCAACTTTATTGCCGAGGTATTGTCAATCATGAGTGGAGTTGATTGTACTTGTTTTACCTGCAAATCTTCTAGAATTTTCCTGAGCCACACAATTTCTTTTATTGCCTCAGCTGCTGCCACATATTCTACCTCTATTCTGGAATCTGCTAGAACTGATTGGTTGCATGATCTCCAGGAGACAACTCCTGATCCAAGACTCATAGCATAATCCGAAGTAGATACCCCAATTTCTTTGTCTCCATCGAAGTCTAAATCAGAGTATCCAATTAAGATGAAGTCGCCCACCTGTGTAAACTTGATTCCAAAGTCT
This sequence comes from Pinus taeda, assembly GCA_000404065.3. Lineage (NCBI taxonomy): Eukaryota > Viridiplantae > Streptophyta > Pinopsida > Pinales > Pinaceae > Pinus > Pinus taeda. Next base: position 269,620 of record APFE030915091.1, on the reverse strand, counting down.
TAAGTTCCCTTCAAGTACTTTAGAACTCTTTTTGTAGTAGACCAATGTCCCTCACAAGGCTTTTGCATAAACCTAGAGAGGATTCCAACAGCAAACGAAATGCCTGGTCTAGTAGTAGTTAGGTAGTTGAGACTTCCTACAAGTTGTCTATGCTTTGTTGCATCCTCAAATTATTTTCCTTCAATGGGTGTGAGCTTTATGTTTTGTTCCATTGGAGTAGTCAGAGGATTGCATCCAGTCATGCTAGAACTGTTCAATAGATCTCCAATGTACTTCTTTTGAGAAAGGAATATGGACTTCGGATGTTGAGTTACTTCAATACCAAGATAGTAACGAACATATCGCAAATCAATCATTTCAAAACCTTTCCTCAATTCCTTCTTTATGGATGCAATGTAGCTCTCATTGTTCCCTGTCATCAAAAGATCATCTACATATACCACAAGATATACAATTGTTTTGCCAACCTTCTTGACAAACAAAGTTGCATCATCAAGATCATGATGTCTGAAATTGAGTTTCAGCAGATGCTCAGTTAGTTTTTCATACCAAGCTCGCGGTGCTTGTTTGAGGCAATACAAGGATTTCACAAGTTTGCATACTTTATGTTCATGTCCTTTTACAGCAAATCCTTCAGGTTGGGACACAAAAACATTCTCTTTTAGATCTCCATTTAAGAAAGCAGTTTTTACATCCGTTTGATGGACTTTCCAACCATTATGAGCTGTTAGGGCAAAGAGTGTCCAGATGGTAGCCCATTTTGTTGTGGGGGCAAAAGTCTCCTCATAATCGACCCCTTCCTTATGTGCAAAACCTTTTGCCACAAGCCTGCCTTTGAGCTTGTCAAGTGAGCCATCAGATTTATACTTGTTCTTGTAGACCCACTTGCAACCAATTGGTTTGGTTTCCAATGGAGGATCAACCAGCTTCCACGTGCCATTATTTATCAAGGCATCATACTCCTTTTGCATTGCTTCTTTCCATTCATCATGAGAAGCAACTTCTTTAAAGGAATTTGATTCAAAATCTGTAGACAAATTCAATTCACAATCATAAGAAACATCCATATCAACAGGTGAATCAGAGTTATCTACATCACCTCCATTTTGTCGGGTTGAATTTCTAGTACCTATCTTTCCAACCATGTCAGGATGAACACTTTCAAGTTTCTTTGTCAGCGACTTTGGGGGACCTTTCTTAGATGGTCTAAGTTGCTATGTTGATTGAGTTGGGACTGAATCAAGATTGAGTCTCCCAATTTTGTCAATCACATCACTCAAAGTATCATCCGTTGTTGGAGTTTCATGCAGGGGAGAGAGTGCTTCAGAAGAAGATTCCACGGGTTGATCTAGTATAGGAATCCCCCCTTCAAGATGTAGAATCTGATTATCAAATTTTTGAAATAATTTTGCATTTGTGAATCTATCCAAGTGATCTCAACAACATTATCAGTTTTGGATGATTCAAGAAAGATTACATCTCTAGATACAACAAACTTTTTATTGACTTCATCATAGAGATGGTATGATTTGGAGGTGTTTGAATATCCCAAGAAGATACACTTATGACTTCTTGCACCAAGTTTGTTTCTATGTACCTTTGGTATCAAGGCATTACATGTGGAACCAAAGACCCTGAGATGCTTTACCGAAGGAATGTGCCCATACCACATTTCATAAGGATTCTTGTTTCTAATAGCATTAGATGGACACCTATTCTTTGTATATACAGCACATAGAATTGCATCAACCCAAAACATCATTTTTACATTTTTGAAAAACATAACAGAGCGCACCATATTTAAGATTGTCCTATTCATTCTTTCAGCTACTCCGTTCTGTTGGGGATTATAAGGCACAGTTGTTTGATGTTTGATCCCATGTTGGCAAAGATAGTTTTCAAATTCATTTGAAGTATATTCTTTTTCATTATCAGTGCGAATAGAGCCAATATGAGATTGTACATCATTTTCAATCCATGTATGAAAGTTCTTGAATGTTTGAAAAGCATCAGATTTGTTCTTCAATAAATAAATCCAACACATTTTGGTGTAGTCATCAATAAATGTCATCATATATTTATTTCCATTTGCAAAAGGAACAAGCATTGGACCACATAAATCTGAATGAATGAGTTCAAGTTTTCTATGTGCTCTGGAATGTGAATCATGAAAAGACTGTTCGCTATGCTTTCCTAGAATGCAAGCATCACATTGCTTAAGTTTCGTAGGAATTGTAGGCAAACCAGTAACACCATTTTTCTTCAACAAGTGGACGTTGTCATAGTTCAAGTGTCCAAATCTAGCATGCCATAATAAACTTGATGGAAACGTACCTTCTTCATAATGAAAATTGTATGAGAAAATTTTGTGCACGAGCAGAGCTACCCTATAGCTTGAGAAGCCTTTCTTCTTCTATCCCGTCATGACAAGTGAGTGATCTGATGCTTTTCTCACCTCAAGCTTGCCATCAAACATATGAATGGAGTGTCCTTGTTGGGTGATGTGGACCAAGGACAGCAAGTTTCTCCTCAATTGTGGGAGATATAAAACATGATGCAGAAGAAAGTCTAGATGACCAGGAAATTTAAGCCTGATTGTACCAAGCCCTGATGGCTTGAGTTTTGATTTGTTTACAAACTATACTGCTCATCGTCAGAAAATTCTTCAAAAAAATCTCTTCTAAAAGTAATGTGGCAAGTTGCTCCTGAATCAAGCAACCAATCATTTTTCCAAGAAGCAATTGAAGCATTAAATAAGTCTTCATTTACTCCAATATTATAGTGTGCCACAACATAGTGAGTGGATTCAGGTGCTTTACCTTTCTCTTTGTCATTAGTTTTACCTTTGGGTTGGTTTCTTTCATGCCCAATTTTGTCCCAAGGCAACTTGCATGTGGTTGCATCATGTGATACATCTCTTTTGCAACGTATGCAGTGCAAATCTGACTTTTCTCCTTGAGAGTGTCTGCCCCCCTGCCTCTGAAATTTCTTCCTCTTCCTCTTCGACCACCTCTTCCTCTCGAAGAATCTTGAACAAGATTCTTCTCTCTATGTGCAAGGCACACAACCTCTTCAGAAGACTGAGGAGCTGTCTTCTTCCCAAAAGCTTTCTCTCTTTCAGCGATTTTTTTCACAAGGGAGTCAAAGGTAATATCTTTGAGGTTTCCATTTGCTTGCAATGACTCAAGATAATTTGAGTAAGTGGGATGAAGTGTCTTGAGAAAAGCTATCAGAGGAATGTCCAGTTCAACATTAGTGACTTTGATATCATGCATAATAGATTTTACTTCTGATGCAAGAGCAAGAGTATCATCATTTTGTAATTCAAGGGCGAACAATTTAATCATGAGTTGAACAACTTCAAGCGCAGAGTGTGAGTCATAAAGTTCCTTCAGTTTTTATAAGGCTTCGAAAGCATTTGAAAATGGCGAAATATGGCGACTCACCTCTTCAGTTACTGATGTTGCAATCAATGCATAAACGTTGTTGTTCTTATTTTCCCAAATGGCGAATTCCTTGTTTGAGGTAGGTTGTTCCGGCTCTTTGTCTCTGTCTCCAACACACATTCCTTTCCACAGCTCATTATAAATGAGAGTGTGTTTGATTTTCCGCAACCATTCAAGATAGTTCTCCTTCTCGGTGAGAGCCACTCCCACAATAGATATCAATGAGTGCATTTTAGAAATGACGTGGGAGGTTGACGAAAATGAGGTGGTACTCTGTAATTTGACTACTGATTAACTTTGTAACCAATCAGCTGCGCTTAAATCCGGTTTTGTACGTGGATTTTCCCCTTGAGGGTCCCGCTTATCTAACCAATCACTGTCGGTCCCTTGTTGACTTCTCCTTTTATCAGGCGCTTATCCGCACTGTTGATCTCACTTCTCAGAACCAACGGATATTATATCGTCCGCTTACCAACTAACCTGGACAATCTCCACCGTCAATGTGACCCGTGCAATCGAACGGCTGTCGCGCAATCTCATGAGTCATAACGGAACCAAAAGGAATTAAAACCCCAGTTGATAACCGTATCGCGTCCATTTCTAACATTAACCTGTGCGCACTTTCGGAAGCGATATGCGTCTGATCACCCATTAAACGGACGATCTGATCACTCTGAACCTTAAACTCCTTTTAATAACCTCATCACGTCCGAAATTTAAATTAACTCACATGCAGCTTCCGACGCGATCACCGTCAGATCTGACCCATCTAATTGAATGGGTATCGCATCACCTGCTCGCCAACTAACTTGGCCAATCTCCACGGTCGATCAATCTTGCTTGATCCAACGGCTATCGCGTAATCTCGCCTGAAATCTTGCACGATGCATAACAAATTGAGAACGCGCAAGAAAAGTGGTTTTCTCATGCTACATGTCGCCCGCTAAGGTTAATCGCGTGAAATTTAAAAATACCACTTCTAACCTTTAGGACACGCGAGATACCGCTTACCACTTGCCATATACTACCCACATGCTTGATTCAAAAGACGCTTAAGAAATGGTTTAGCGCTTAAACTCAGTATTAAAGCTTAACACTAATTAACTGTGATTTATAAATAAAATGTATGAACAGAGAAAAATACCCGATTAGGGTCCACAACGCTGATACACAGTCATAAGAGAATTTCATTCATCGCACCCGTGTTTAACACTATGAAACCAAGAGAGTGATACCTCAACTGCGCTTGTGGAGCAGTTGCCTCACATAACCAGTCGAACATCTGCAGCAGTTGCCAGAGAGGGGCAGCAGTTGCCAGTGAGGGCCAATAGTGACGAGAGAGGAGTTACAAAGTAGAGAGGGAAGCCAAAAATGGCACTAGCTCTGATACCATGTCAAACAAGGAGGCAACTCCTCAAATGTAATCGTATTATGCATTCAGGTTGTTAATTATTATATACAAGAGGGCATGACTGTTCAGTTCATCTCCCGATTACTCTTCATTTTCTCTATTATTTATTTACACCAATTATAGTTGTTCACCAGATCCCTATGATTAGGTGTCAACAGGTCCACATTGAACACTCGGTGCAAGTGAAGGAATGGGGGAATGTTGTGCTCCAAAGCATTATTTCCCATAGCCTTGGTACTAGTGTAAGGACCATATCAGAGGGGTCTGAGCCTCTGATGGGCTCTTGTAAGGCATTCTTTCAATAGATGCAAGCAGACTTTGTCGCCCACCTGAAACTTGTGTGGCACCCGATGTTGATCATGTCCCTGCTTGTACTTACAATTTTCCAGAATGGAGTGGTGATAGATCAACCCGTTGGGTAGAGGTGCTCTGGAAATCATATCGGCCAAATGCTTGACCTAACAGTGCAACGATACCCTTGTGGGTGAGGAGAAGATGACTGTATCCCTCTGCTACTGCTGCTATGTGGAGAAACCCTTCGCGAGGGTCATGGATCTGGCGACGATCTTCCCCTTACTTTGGGAGCGAACCAGACAGAAAATGAATTTCCTAGTCTAGGAGATGAGCTTGCTGCATTTCTTAGCAGTGATTAAAGAGGTGGCGGTAGGTGGGGCCACCTTCAGTATCCTGTATAATGAATTACCCAAAGAAATAATAACAGCGCGACGCCTTGACTCATACATAGCATGTCGCCTCCATAAGTATGGTTGGCCTAATAGTACATCACAAACATCAAGAGGTGCAACATCACACAATACCTCATCTGTGAAGGGCTTGATGTTGTAGTGAAGGCGGCATTGCTTGCGGACTCGGAGATCTCGTCCTTGGTGAAGCCACCCAATATTATACGGCTGCAGATGTGGTGTAGTCGGTAGGCCCAACCGCTTCACAACCTCTGCTGAAATGAGGTTCTTTTGGCTCCCACTGTCAACTATGAATTGCAGCGGCGAACCCTTCAACCACATTTGTGAGTGGAAAAGTCGCTCCCCCTCCTCCGGATCTTTGGGCTCATTCTTCTGGATCTTGGCAGTGGCAACAGTGGCGATGGGCTCCGCATCAATGATCTGCTTCCCTTTGCCATTCCCCTTGTCAGGTTCTGACTTAGGGTTGGAACATGCATCTGATTTTGAAGCCTTCAACTCGGCCATAGTGACTTCTTGGTTCGACACTCACTTGTGTTGTCAGTGGGGCTCTTATGGAACTCGCACCACTTTCCTATGTCCTTCTTTGACTTCGTGGTGTTGTTCTTTTCTTGTGGCTTCGACAGGTTGTCTTGGCTTTGTCCTTAGTTCTGCAATTTGGGGAAGCCTTTCCCTTGCTTCGGATCTGCAAATCCAAAGTATCGCTTCTTCTGTTTAAACTTTTGATCGATTTTGACAGTGTATCAGTATGTCGTGCCGAGCGAGGAGATGTTCAAGAACTCCATCTCGTCTTGGATGTATTAGTGTAGGCAGCCGCTGTATTTGAGTATCAAATGTAGCTCAAAGTACTTGATACCAAACTATGCGTGAAGGGTATGAAAAATGTTTGTAAACTCTGGCACATCTTGGTCCCAACCGTGCCGCAGTGTGGTCCACTTTATGCATTTGTTCTCATAGCTTTTGATAGGGTAGTACTGCTCCTTGATGGCATCCCGGAATGAATTCCAAGTGGGTGCGGCTGAAAATAGTAAGCCTGTACTTTCATCCTTCTACTCGCAGTAGGTTTCCCACCAGTCCTTGACGTGGGGCGCTGCTTTGAGAAGAGCGAAAATAATCTTTTCCCGATTGGAAAAATCATGAACAGAAAAATACCCTTCTAGCAAATTTAACCATTTATCTATGGCATTTGCATCTATCTGACCCTCGAATATGGGGATTTCAAAGTTAACTTGCACCTTAAAGGGTGCGGCGTTTCCAGAGTAGCTGTTGGACGTCGATGTGTCGCCTCTGGGTAGTCGTTGAACGATCTGGGCAAAGTTGTCCATCATCGCGTTCCTTTGTCACTCGAGGGCTTCTTCGAGCAAGATTTTGATAGGATCTCCTGCCCCCTCATCTTTCTTTTCATCCGCCATGAGAGGTCGTTGGGAATTGCAAGGCTGGTCTTGCAAAGGTTCGACCAGTTCAAGCCCTAACTCCTTATATCCCGACCTTGTTGGGGACATGCAAAGAAAAATGGAAAAAGAGCAGACCGCTCTAATACCACTGATCTAGATTTATGCATGAACGCAACAAATTCTATATATAACCATAAATACAGATATGCAGCAGAAATAATGCTTCATTTCATTAATGTAAAATACTGAAATATGCTTACAAACAGAAACAGAGATAAACTAGCTAGGGTGATGGTAGCTTATCTCTGAAAAAGAGATGTGGCAGCTACATGCCTCTGAACTGTGTTCCAATGAGGCTCGAAAACCTATTTATTGTTCAGAAACAATGGAAAACCCTAAACATCCAAAAACCTAACCCTAGGAGATGAAACACCAAACTGTGGGCCCCATTTGGGTAAATTGGTACATCAACTTCCTGGGGTCGTAACTTTGGCATGCGATCTCTGTTTGACGCGCACAATACCTCATTAGAAAGATCTATTTGAGGACTACAACTTTGGGAGGACCCACATCAGTGCATTGACCCATGTTGCTCCCAGTTTTCCCAAAAAACGTCATTTAGGGCCTCAAAACGGCTCCAAAAGTTCAGGACCCGAAAAACTGCTAAAAACAATAAATTGTGCTACAATTAAAGAAACTGAAAAACTGAAAGAGACAGTTGTGGGGTCCAAGTGGGATAGGTAGGTGGCCACCAACATCCACCTGGATCGCATTTGCTTTCATTTAATGATGTGTTGAAAAAGTTGTAACTAGGTTCGGTCTTCATAATTGTCATTGTCATAATGTATTTAATATATTTTATGTAAAAGTAGAAAGAAAGAAAAAGAAATTATAATTTTCAAGCATAGGTTGCATCCTCAAGTCAAATTATTATTTTTGATAATCATGTTCTTCATGCTTCTAGAATTTATTGAGTCAAAGAATCAAAGTCCTATTTGGACCTATTCTAAAGAAAAAGGAAAAAGAATTTATCAAATTGTAAATTGGGTCTAAACCAGTAAAGCACCACACAGATTAAACCCGCGGGTAAGGGCGGATCTATGCCTAGGTCGGGTCACCCGCATAGAACCCGTGGTCTAGACCCGGACCCGGCAGGTTTTGTATAAGACTCGACTACCTGCATCAAACCCGTGGGTAGCCCATGAAACCCACATCGGACCCATATAAGACGCTCCAAGCATGAAAACCCACAAACTGTCCAAAAATTCGAAATTTTTTTTATTTTTTTTGTCTTTTGGAAATGAGGTGGAGGAAAAAAGAAATTGGAGGGAAAAAAAAGCTTTATAACCACCTCCCTCCCTTCCATTTCTCATTCACTTGTCATTTGAGTGTTTGGCTAATTTGTGTGAGGTTGAGAGTGAAGCTAAAGGAGCGTGAAGGAGTTGTTGAAGGAGGCTAAAGGAGAATAAAGGAGGCTTCATCAGATCAGACTAAGCTTTAGGAAGGATCATGAACCTATAGTTAGAATGTTTTCCATGTATTCATTTTTGTTTTTTTTCCAATTCTTCTTTTATGTTTGCAATTTTTTTTTGGGGATGTTGCCTGTGGCTAAGTTTCTCAACCACACAGCGGCCTTGTGTGGTTGAGAAACTCAGCCACACAACCAAAAAAAATTGCAAGTTGAAAAAAAAAAAATCAAAACCAAGAAAAATATTAAAACCAAAAAAAAAAAAAAAAAAAAACTTTTTTTCTTCCAAATTTTGTCACCGTGCCACCAAAGGGTTTCAGACAGTCTCGTGATCTAGCATGGGCACATGGTCAACATTCCCGGTAATGACCACAATATCAAGTGCAATTATTGTTGAAATTTCTAAGTATTACCTGTTAGAAATTTTATATGTATTCTCTGGTTTATTTCACCTACTTGTTAATTATGAACAAGTTATTTAAACATATAAATATAGAAATAAACACAATACAATCTCAACCATCTACAGATCAATAGTTGAAAGAAATAGCAAACACACAAGTGACACCATTATTTTTGAACAACTCATCCCCAGGAAAACCTAACTTGGGAAAACAGGTGCAGCAATTATGAGGGTTATTTTATTATGCAGTCTATCTGAGTACAACTGGGTGCCAAACCAGGTCACCAAACAAAGAAAATAATCTGGCAGTAATACCTCTCTATTCGGAAGCAAATATTCAAAAAAATTGCCCCACAAAACCCTCTCTAGCAAACCTCTAAAGCTCAGTGTCAGCCCACCTGGCCTCAGCATTAGCCCAGAACCCTCTGTGTCAGCCCTCTGAGTCACTGCGTAGCCTCTACGGCCCTCTACGTCACTCTTGTTTCCCTCTACATGGATGACACAGGCCCTTTTGGCGTCTGCGCAATCCCTTCTAGCTTTGTGTGGCTCCCTCTAGCTCGCGTCTGCCTCTTTAGCTTCTGCGCTGGTCTCTTGGCACTATCTCTGCCTCTCTAGCTTATGCGTTGATTTCTCGGCACTATCTCTGCCTCTCTAGCCTCTGCGCTGGTCTCTCAGCACTATCTCTGCCTCTCTGTCCAGTACTCACTGCCCCTCACTACAAACTAATCACTGATTCGACTTTTCTTAGCAAACCCCGCTCTAGAAAATTGAATGACTGATCACTCTAGTGTTTTCTCCAACTAACCCTCAAGCCGCCCTTATACTTTTCCTGTTGGTCCTTCAACGACTGAGATTACATCTCTAATCAACGCTAAGATTAGATTTGGCTTGATCCATGTCTTTTAGAACCTTCTAACCCAGTTTTATATTAATACCCATTAATATTTTATTTTTCCTAAGTTTAGACTTCGGAACTCCATTAAAAATATTAATTATTTTAATATCTCCTAAACCATGTAGAATGTGCCCAAACCATTTCTGGGTCTTGGAGATCTCATGTGCTTTAGCCTCTCCACGAATTTTCATGGCTAGAGCACATCCGATGCTACCCCAAATCAACAATTATTGCAATGCCACAATGCATGTAGACATAAACAAGCTAAAATACCACCTAGCCAAAATTCCAGGGAATGGTGTGGGATGTTGTCAAAGTTGCCCTGATGAAGTCGCTACTGAAATGGTAGCTGCATTGGAATCCATTAAAGAAGCAAGATCTAAGAGGTCAAGAAAATAAGGATGAGATTGTTAAGATAGGTAGATCTTCATCTCAGAGTGACACCCAGTTTCAGAGTCCACGTATTAGTAACTCCTCTTCAAGTGTTGTGGCAAACAGGAGTATAATCTCTTCTTTCTTCAGTCCTCGTACAACTCCAGGAACTCAACCAACCTTGGACAATTTCAATGATAAGAAGGGGAAGGAGGCAAATATGGCAGTGAGGAGGTTTTGGTACCATAACAGTTTTTCATTCAACTATGCAAAGTCTTATTTTTATCAGCCCATGGTGGATGCCATTGCATGTGTTGGCCCTAGATACAAAGCCCCATCTTATAATGCACTTAGGGGAAAGAGCTAGATGAGGAGCTTGAGTGTGTCAAGGAATGGAGAGCATTAAAAGCTCACGGAAATTTACAGGTTGTACACTTACGTCTGATAGGTGGACAGATCAGAGGGGTAGAACAATAATAAATTTTGTTGTAGCTTTCCCTAAAGGAACCATGTTCCTAAAATCCATCGATGCATCTGCAAATGTATAAGATGCACATTTGATTTTTTCATTGTTAGCTGATGTGGTGGAGGAAGTTGGGGTTGCAAATGTTGTCCAAGTAATCACGGACAATGCAACAAATTATGTCGCAGCTAGAAGGCTGCTTTGTGCCAAATATCCCACCATTTTTTGGACTCCATGCGTTGTCCATTGCATAGACTTGATGCTAGAGGATATTGGTAAGTTGGAGTGGGTGCAAGATGTCGTGCAAGAATGCAAGCATATTACCAAGTATATTTATAATCATGCTTGGGTGTTGAACCTTATGAGGAAATTCACATAGGGTGAGCTTAGTCGCCCAACGGTCACACGGTTTGCTACAAACTTTCTTTCCCTCCAAAGCATTTTGTATAAGTAACAAGCTTTGAAAAGAATGTTTTGTAGCCAGCAATGGGTATTCTAGAAAAAGAGCACAAAAGAAGAAGTGATCACTGTGAAAACATCTGCCTTTGTTGATAGTTTGCGGGACAAAGTGACTGAGATTATCAGTGTCACTAAGCCCCTTGTGAAAGTCTTGAGATTGATGGATGGAGAGAAACCTGCAATGGGATATCTTTATGAGGGCATGGACAGGGCCAAAGAGGGCACCAAGACTTTCTACAAGGGAAATGAATCTAAATATCTCCCTATATGGCTTTCTTGCTTTCCAACAACTTTTGCAATTTCGATTCCTAGTAGATTCTCCTGCAACTTCGACCTTCCCAACAAATTCTTCTACAACTTCAACCTACTCTGTAAATTCTTTTGGAACTTCAACCTACCCAACAAATTCTTCTAGAACTTCGACCTACCCAGCAAATTCTTCTGGAACTTCGTTCTGCCTAGCAAATTCTTCTGGAACTTCGACCTGCCTAGCAAATTCTTTTAGAACTTCGATTTGCCCAACAAATTCTTCTGAAACTTTGACTTGCCCAGCAACTTCTTCTGGAACTTCAACCCAACAATTTTCCAACACTGTGATTTGCCCAACAACTCTTTAGTATTTCGACTTGCCCAACAATTGTAGAAACCCTAACATAAGAGAGAGAGAGGCCCAAAACTTCGATCTAGCTCTTCTTCTTCATTTTCGCCCTTTTCCAACGTCTATCTTGAGGAAATCGAACTTGCCTGAGTGAGTGTCCAAATGTGGTCGAAATCCTTCTTATATATAGGCTTTTGAGGGGTATGAATTGCTATCTTTATGTCGACTTGTCCCTTCATGTAGGTCTACTTGATTTCTGCGTTATGACGAGGTCTTGGAGGGTTTTTTGAATCAAGTTTGACTCACATAAATTCTTTTTACAATATGTAACATGCCCAAATGGGTCTTTCATACATGACAATGACTTTCTTGACTTGTAGACTCAATGACAAGCCCTAGAAGCTCTCAATGGAAACTTGACCTAAAACTAAATTTCCCTTGAGCATGAAACCCATGCATCAAGAATAAAAATAATAAAATTATTTCTCTTTTCATTAAATACATAAAATCACGATTACATATGTCATTATGAAGATCGAACCTAGTTACATATTTCAACAACTTGAAGCCTATATCTTGTGTTCACTATTTTCTCGTGATCTTCATGTTTATGTTTTGAAAATTATTTAATGAAGAAGAACATAATTAAATTAATAAGAAGCCAACCAAATTCACAAGCAGTTATCAAAGAAAGAGAAATCTAGTTTAATTTGCAAGCCTCCTAATTTCTCAACATGGTTTCAGAGCTAAGGTTTGAAGTAGCAGGCCCGAAGATCACTCTATTAGCTCTTTGGATCAAATTCTGGCGCATCCTAACTAGTATTGACGAATTTCTGTATTGACAAATTGTTGTGGGTTGAACTAGACTCTAGGCATATATATAATCTCCTTATCTTTGTAATGTAAACCCTACTTATGTGGCTCGATTGTTCCTTTTGTGGTATGCATCCTTCATAAATGGGTTGTCTCCTATATTCTATGGAATAGACCATATGGCAAATTACTCGCATTATTTTACAACGGCTCGATCTCAATCTCTGAAGCTCGCATTCATAACAATTGCTAATTGTAGAGGTTTGTTTGACTTCCATATAAACTCAAAGGCTCAGATTGGCTCAGTAGCTCGAACTAATAAACAGTGGCTCGCACGGCATCACATTGAATTACTAAGTAGCTCGTGGCTCGATTATGTATTTTCCTCAGGATCATTTTTTCTTGACTCGCATTTAGTTACAAAGGTTAGGCTATACTCTGCAATTCACTCTCCTTGTTTGGGGGGCTCATATTCATGCTCTATGATGGCTCTCGCATTCTTTTATTGGTTCGTTAACTAAGGATTGCATTTGATCTGCATCACACATTAAAGAGGCTCGATATCCTCTCGGCATTGCTCATACTATAATGGCATCAAATTAAATGACTCACTCTACTAGTTCGCATTGACTACTTCAGTGGTATCACATATTTGTGGCTCGATATATCCTGTGATATTGCACCTGTCTATGGCATCACATTATTATATGACAGTGGCAAGTGCATTACACAACGGCTCGTAAAGTACACATAAATTACACTGCTTTAGCACTGCAGTATGACTTGCACTAGCACACTTTGACTGTAGCGCAATAACATCATGATCCTTTACATAGTGACTAATTACTCAGGGGCATGACATCATTAGAGAGCAAAAGTATCACAATTATGTATCAAAGGCATTGCAGATATTCACTTTTTGGCATAAGCCTGTACAGGGACATCATTTAGCATCTACAATTGGTAAATCTACACAATGACACCATATGGTATCGATCTATGTGGAACGAAGCTAAGATGACTCGTATATATACTCAGTGACCTCGTTACTTAATGGCATGATTTTCTCGACCTTTTTAGCATTGCTTATGGTTGATAAAGTGACAATTACATTGGCACGTATTCATATAATGGTGGCTTGCATTCATATAACAATGAACTCACACATTTAACGGTGATTTCATTTTGTATAATTTGTATTCCTCTGAGATGGCAACGCATTCCAGCGACATGATTATAATGCCCTACATTGCTCTGTAGTATGACACACTCTGTGGTGGGGTTCGATATATTATAGCGACATGGATATATACGACAGCAACTCAGATTTTTGGATCACTTAACTATGTAATGACGTCATTTTGACATCACACATTGCGGATCGTATTTGGTGATTCTTTGATGGCTCGTTTACATACCTTTATGGCTCGCACTCTGACACTGTGGCATTGTTTTTATGGCTCGAATTGTATTCCCATGGCTCGTGTTTACTCTTGTGGCCTGTGGACTATACTCCTGTGGCTCGGATCAATTCTATGTGGCTTACTTATCCTTTTTCTTTGGCACAGTGAATTGTATTACTCTCCAAGGCTCGACATTATTATATAATCGCATTCACTATGTGACATGCAATATATATAATATATATATATATATATATATATATATAATATATAATATATATATATCGGTAACCTTGACAATGGTCTTTGTGATGGTTTGTGAACACTACTATGAGAAGCAATAATTCATTGAAGCCGACCTACCAATAAAACTTGACAAAGCGATAAGAATTGCTATGACAATAACTTGTGTCAACATTTCTCAAAGGTTCATTATACTACCTTATGCCTTGTTGAAGACACTGATCCTGGTTGGCAGTAAATTAGCGATTCATATAATAGTGAGAAAGTAATCTATAAAACAATGACTTGAAGACTGTGACAATAACCTTATTGCAAACTTAACAATGATCTCAAAAAGAGGCAATAATGAAGGACAGGTAAAAATTCTAAAACATATGTATAATTGTTATACGTATTTCATGATATGTCCCAAACTCATTTGAAAGTAATGTTCCACCAAGGAAATGGTGCGGGGAGACCCATAGGGGGACATGTGGGAGTACCCTCAACTTTTAGGGAAATTTTGGGGGTGTGGGGAGCATTGCGGTATAAAACTTTTAAT
>APFE030915091.1:212038-254653 GCA_000404065.3 Pinus taeda | reverse complement strand
ATAATGAAAGCATAAATAGACTAATTGAATTAAATAATGACATACATTGATCCATCCTCATCAGTCATTTTGATACATACATCATTCATAGGACATACTCATCATCCATCCACACCATGACATTCAATAATAAATAGAATTCAATAATAAAATATTCAAATGCATTGATCCATATCATTCCTCATCCATCATTCATCATTCTACAATCTACATTGATTTAACAATTATATTCATCATTCATCATTCTAAAATCTAAATTGAAAGCAAAACAAACTAGTATACTAATATTATTATTACTATATACTATTATAATATATATTAGATACTGAAGTTTTAACACTAAAATCGTAAATTACTAAATTCAAAATTTATATGACTCAAAGTCTCTAACTCAAAAATAGTTAAGAGTGAGGAGTCAAAAATCAGTTTGAGGTCATCAATATCTAGTGTCACAACTCAAAAGTTAAAACTGAAAAGTAAAAATAGATAATGAACAATGAAAATAAAATCAAAATCAAGGACTTAATCTCAACGATTGGCCCTCTACATCAATTTACTACATGAAGTCATCGGTACCATCAATGGGAATGTCGTTATCTGAGTCATAGTCCCTCGCTTGAGTGACCAACGAAACTCTAACCAAACCATGTTGCAACTCATCTGGTCCATCCCCATCATCTATTTGTGCAATATCCTCTAGATCCACTCCCATCGTGTCATCGACCCCCTCCGATACTCTGGTGTCTTCTTATGTGCAAGACGTAGAGAAATGTGCACTGCAACTAGCTTCTCTACTCTCCTGGAGGAAAGTCTATTCCACTTGATAGAGTGGATGGAGCTATATGTGGACCAATTCCACTCTGCTGCAAAGGAACTAACAATCTGAGGCAATAAGCAAATAGAAAGTTGTTGGATCTCTGGACTCTGGAGCATCATCCCCATGCATGGTCCACCAACCAATGGGGTCATCCTCGCCTAAGTTATTGTGATCTTCCCTTGCATCAGGCTTGTTGAAGGCACCATTGAGACTTGCAAATTGCATCCACTATCTCCTAATTATTCTCTTCTTCTTAACTATACATTTTTGTAATGGCTATTAGTTTTTGTAGCATCAGAGGTGTTATAGTCTTCAAACTCTATGGAGAGGCTAAAACACATGAGTTCTCCATAACCTAGAAATTCTTTCTGGAAATTCAACCTAGAAGTGTCGCAATTACATTATTAGCCTATTTTTAAATATTCCCTAAGTGTACACTTGGGAAAAATGACTAATTAATCAAAATTAATTGAGAAAGGTGTGACTCATCTAGAAACTCACACGAATCGACTCGGAAATCGATTAAGATTTAATCTTGACCGTTGGAGTCCCAACAGAAGATTATAAGTCAATGGGTAAATGGAGAACATACACAAGAAGTCGATTTCCTTGCAAAGTTCAATTTTCCAAAGAGCACCAATAGTTGTCGGAAGAGTTCAAGCCAGAGAAGGAAGCAGAGATAGAGATGGGCAGGGGCAATGAAGCCAGAGAAGGATTTTTCTAGATCCAATGAGTACATTACAAAGAGGCCGAAATTTCTCCAGCAAGCGATGCAGAAGCTTCAGAACGTAGTTCGATTTTCTTGGGTGAAGCTAATTATCAGCTCCAGAGGCCGGAAGATATTTCCAAAGCATCGGAGAGACAATTTCCTAGTCAACAACAGGTAGGACGGCTTGATTTGCAGAAGTTCCACGTTGTAGCGTTTGAGGGACTGCGTAGAGGTGACGCAGGGCTAAGTGGACAACTTG
The DNA here is from genome assembly GCA_000404065.3 of Pinus taeda. NCBI lineage: Eukaryota > Viridiplantae > Streptophyta > Pinopsida > Pinales > Pinaceae > Pinus > Pinus taeda. The sequence continues at coordinate 252,868 of APFE030915091.1, read as the reverse complement.
CTTTTCAGGGGTAGTCAAGTGTCGGGATTGCCGAAGTGAGGATAATTTCCTTAAGAAATTTTTGCCAGTATTTTCTCTGAAGGATTGTCAATTTCCGACATCTAGATTGTACTCAGAATTTCATTGTTGTTTAATGCTATAAAACCCTCAGTTGTTGCACTAGTTTTCCCAAGTTGGGTTTTTCCAGGAATTTTTGTCGAAAAATAAGTGTCAAAATCTTGTGTGAGTGCTAGAATATTTCTCAATTTCGAGTTTGTCTTCCGCAGAATTTTATTGTGAAGATTGCAGTGTGATTAATTTGTTATTATCGTAGCAATAAACTACATAATTAATTTTATAGTTAGAATAATTAATCTAAGTTGCTACAATAGGATTTCAGTGGTGAAATTTTCACATGGTATTGGCAAGGTTCATCAGATCAGTAGCTCAGAGAAGAAGACGGAGAAATTCGTTGTTCAAAGCGAGCAACAACACAATTTCTCCAGAGTCTACACAGATACTAGCCAATCAGTGCAAGTGACAGAGCAAAAAATCGATTTCAAGTTGCAACTTCACAAGAAAAGTTCGAATTGCTCAGAGGACTCCAACAGGCAGAGGTAGCGCCAGAAAGTAATTCCAGAAAGCAGCGCAGCAGAATCGTTGAGCATATTCGAACGAAAGAGGAAGAGAAAGGCACACACAGAGGAATTTCTCTCAGAGGGCTTCTAGACAAGAAATTTGATTTTCACAGTTGCAGTTGGTAGTTGCTGCGAGCAAAGTTCTTCACCGCATAATGGAGTGCGATTACCTGATACAGCAGCCGAGCAGAGGGAGAGGGAGTTTCCAGATCAAATTCGAGATGGCCACAGTTGGGCTTAGAGATCAGGATAGGTTGGAAGGAGCCTCCAACTGTGTCATCTGGAAGGCTAGGATGTTCTTCCTTCTAGATGAGTATGGCCTGAAATCCTATATAGATAATGTGGTGGTAGTACCCCAAGATGCAGATCAGCTAAAGGAGTACAGAAAAGAAATGGAAAAGGCGAAGCGGATGATCTTGGATGGAGTCCGACATCATATAGTCTTACATATATCTGGCAAGAACACTACCAAGGAGATGTGGGATGTTCACTCCCAACTATATGAGAGTTCTATCAAGTAGTGAAAAATGTTTCTCCAGGAGAAGCTGAGAAGCATCAGGATGCAGAAGGGTGAAAGCATAAATCCCTTCCTCATTAAAATTCAGGAGGTCCATGATCAGCTTGCTGCCTTTGGGGAGGCACCTCAACCGACAGAGCTTGTATGATTGGCACTGAACAATGTCCCAGAGGAGTGGTAAGTGTTTGTCCAAAGTATCTTGGGCAGATACACATTGCCTGGAAGGGGTAGGATGTGGCACGATTTACAACAAGAGGAGATGAGGCGGGCTCTAGTAAAGAGCACCATTAGCTTAAGCAACAGCTAGGTCGTGAAGGGTGAGAAGGAAGAGGAGAATGTGGCCCTAGTATCAAAGGGCAACGTTGCACGAAGCGGGGACGCAAAAGTGCCATTTCCTAAAAATCTAAGAAGCAAGCATCTCGGAAGCATCTACTATATATATATATATATTCTAAGAAACCGGATTCGTTCCCCAGGCATCACGCGTCCCGAATTGGGTGAATCGGACATGATTCTGTGGGACACGTGTCCTCCAGATCGTGTCTTGTCGGGACACGATCGTGTCCTGATTCCAAGACATGTGTCACGCATTTTTGACATTCACACGGCCATAAAAGGCCAATTTGGGCCATTCTAACTTCACAATATTCATTCTCTCTTGTTGTGGGTTTGTTGTGGGTGTGTGAGAGCGAAGAGCAAAGGGTGTGGGAGCATTTTGGAGGCGATTCAAGCAACACGTAAGTGCATTTTCTCTCTATTTTTTTTGCATTTTTATTGCAGTAGTTTGCATGTGGATTTGTTTTACAAATTTCTGCATTTTTTCTTTATTTTTTACAACATTCATGGCTCAATCAAGGGTAGTAGGGAAGGGGCAAAGGAAGGGGAAGAATGTCCCCATTGGAGATGCCCCTCCTTTTCTAATTTCATCAGGGTATGCAAGTGTTCCCTCTATTGTAAGTGGGGCTATAACAGCAGTTTCAAATGTTGAGGGAAGATAGCAGCGTCAAGATAACAAATATCACTTGTGGAAATATGTCACAAGAGAGCAAGGGCCAAGCAGCAAGATGAAGGGGGGAGGCAATGTTGCTTGGAAATGCAACTATTGCAAAAATCATTTCATGAGCACATATTACCATGTGAAAGCTCATTTGTTGGCTTTACCAAGCTGTGGAATTGTAGCATGTATACAGGTGTCTTTAGCTAAGAGGAAGGAAATGGAAAAAAAGGCCAATGTTGGTATGGAAAAGATGGTTTCAACATCTAAAAAAACAAGAATGAAGACCCCCTTCCATTATTGAGGAAAAGCAGCAACAGATTTCCATTTGATAGTTCTGGTGGGGGACAAGCAACAAAAAAAAAAAGACAATGGCACTTGGTCCAATGGATAAGGTTTTCAGAAAGAGAAACAGGAAGAGTTTGATCTCACCATTGCATTTTTTCTATTAGAACTCCATATCCTTTAATGTTGCATGCTCACCTTTATTTATTGAGACGTGTCGAGCTCTAACCCAAGAGGCTCCATCAGGGTATGTGCCTCCTGGGTCAGAGAAGCTTAGAACCACATTGTTGACGAGGTCAAAGAAAGAGGTGGACAAAATGCTTGAGCCTATTAAATCAACAGGGACAACATCTGGGGTTAGCATTGTTTCTGATGGATGGATAGATCTAGCACAGCACCCACTCATCAACTTCATGGTGTCTTCCTTGAATGGTCAAGTTTTCTTGAAATCAGCGGATGCACTTGGACAATACAAGGATGCACAATATATGGGTGAGTTGTTTATTAAAGTTATTGAAGATGTAGGTGTTGATTCATGTGCAAATCATTATAGATAATGCACCTGTTTGCAAGGTTGTTGGCATGATTGTGCAAGCTAAATATCCACAAGTATTTTAGACACCTTGCATTGTCCATTCTTTGAATTTAACACTTAAATCTATTGCTTCTAATGTGCTTTGGATTGGAAGCATTATTGAGGATGCATGACATATCCGCAACTTTGTACAAAATCATCCAAATGCCCTCACTATCTACAAGGAGCACACCAATTTGTCATTGTTGAAGATTGCGGATACTGGGTTTGCCTCTTCATTCATCATGTTGAAGAGGTTGGGGAGTTAAAGATCGCTCTTAGGGCCATGGTTATTTCAAAGTTTTGGTCTTTTTGGAGAAAGACAGATCAAGCAGCCTCAAAAAGAGTGAAGGACACAGTGTTAGATGATGCTTGGTGGGAGAGGGTAGATCTACTTATTGAGATCATGGACCCTATCATTTCTTTGCTTCGATTTGCAAATACAAACCAACCCATCCTAGGAGAGGTTTATGAGGGATGGGATTCCATGCTTGAGTCTGTGAGGAGCATTATTTTACAGAGTGTGTGCCCCGAGTATGAGAACATCATTAGAGGCCTTCTTCACCACCATACAGAATATTCTTGTCAGTAGATGGGACAAGCATTGCACACCTTTACATTGTCTGGCTCACTCATTGAACCCAAAATACTATAGCCATGAGTGGTTGAATGGTGGACCTTCCTGCAGATTCTCTCCTCACATGGATGGGGAAATTTCACAGGGGAAGAAAGATGCATTGAAGTGGATTTTTCAAGATCAAGCATCCCTTGATGAGGTCTAAAAAGCCCTATTCTTGGTGGGCAACTCATGGGGCAACAGGCCCTCCTCTACAATAGTTAGCATTGAGGCTCCTCTCTCAGGTGACTTCATCCTCTTGTTGCGAGAGGAATTGGAGCACATATAAGAATTTGTATAGTGCCAAGAAGAGCAAACTTGAGCAGTCCAGGGCAAAGGCAATGGTGTATGTGCACACCAACCTTCGTCTTATTTACAAGCAAAGGGATGAATGGTTGAAGGGGAAGACAAAGATGTGGGATGTCTTTCCTAATGTTATGGACTTGAAATTTGGATGCCAGTGTTGAGTTGGCATTGGCCAACTTGGATCTTAATGAGCCAATGTTAGAGCCTGTCACTTTTAATGATGGTGATACTTTAGAGGGGTCATCCTCCACACCAACAGATGCAAAGATGACATTGGATACAAAGGAGGAGGGTGCAGCAGAGGAGAGCAGTGGTTACCATGATGATAAGTACAGTGATCTAATTTTGATGATGAGGATTGATGACTCATGAGCTACCTACTGCCTTGAGGCTTGTAGTTGTTTTGTATTTGCTATTTCTATTGGCCATTAGCATTGCTACTACCTATGTAACACATTTTAATTTTCATGACTTAATGAGAAAACTACAGTATCTTGTCTTTCTCCTATTGGATCATTGATGAATATGTATTATGTCACAATTGTATTTGTATGGATAATGTTACTTTGTAAAACTTACATCTAGATGAAGATCTATGTTTGAATCAATGAATTTGTATCACGAATGAGAATGTGTAAGAAATATCTAATTTTTAATATATTATATATATATATATATATATATATATATATATATATATATAAGTTGTCCTAACGTGTCATGTTCTGGGGGGGTCAACATGTCCGTGTCCAACACTCGAATCCTCGTGTCCTGTGTCCCCGTGTCAAGTGACTTAGATTATATTTTTTTGCATTCATATTCAAAAAAACATCCCAAATAACAAATTAGTTGTAGAAGACATGAAAACATGCATATTTTTACATAAACTAAGATTGATATGGCATCCATGATTCCATTGTACATCAATAATTAATTATTCAAGCATCAACCATGTACATTCTAACAATTACAAACATACATCAAATTTTTAAGCATATCATAAAACATTGAACATTTAGAAGATAAAATCAACAAACATTCAAGTAACTTATCTAGGGAGTGAGCAACTATCAACATGAGTCATGTCCAAAATTCAAATAATAATGCTTACAAAATAGGCCACTTGCCCACCACCGAGACTCAAGTACACACTGAACTAAGAAGAGTAAGACAAAAATGTTCAAATTCACAATAGGAGTCTACAAGTCTAATCTATGACAAAAGTAGTAAACTGTGAATATATCTACTAATCTCTCCTTCCACCACGAACAGGACATGAGCCTCCACATGGTGGTTGTTGAGAATTCAGTAGGGCAAGGAATATGTTAATTCTCTTAACTTGACAACTATTTGTCTTACACTTTACTTATTTGCTTTGTTTGTTATTATTCCAATGTGAAATACATCAAACAACTACCAAAATAGTGACACAGTATATAGGTTGCAAGCCAGGGCCAAAACCCTTCCTCTTGAGCGAAAACCTGTAAATCTTTTCTTTATCTTTCAGAGCTTTCAATTGACGAATACCATGACCTAGACTCAAACAAATACCCTCCAAGATCAAGTCTACCACGACCTCCTGTTGCAACATCTTCGACCTCCCAATAGATCTGAAATTCTTCTCCCCAACAACTACTGCAACAGTTGCTACTTCTCTAGGAGACATCGATCTTCCTCTAATCGCCTTCCTCTTGACTTCGCTTACCTTGACTTGAGTCCTAGGGCTAGTAATATGCCCTAAGAGATCTTTGCTTGCCTTCCCTTCTCTTTTGCTTCCAAAATCGAACCCCAGAAGATCTAGCACAAAAACCCTAACTTTGATCTTCCCAAAAGAATAGATAAGGCCCAGAAACACTTCGACATCTTTGCACTTCCTTCTTCTACTTCTTCACATAAGAGATGAGTGAGTGAGTGATCCATATGGAGGACGAGTTCCTCTTATATATAGGCTTCTTCAAGGGTGGACGTGGCTCTTCATGTAGGCCGACTTGACAGCTCATTAGGCCAACTTGATCTTGGAGGTATTTTAACCCTTTAAAGACAAAATCATTTTTTCTTTACAATTTACAATGTGCCCACACAGTCTTCAATATATGACAATGACTCTTACACCTAGGACAAACCCTAGAAGCACTCAATGGGCACTTGACCTATAAAATAACTTGAGCATGAAACCCATGCTCCAATAATAATAATAATTTCTTTTTCATTTTATATTTACAAGAGTACATTTCATACTTATGAAGACCGAACCTAGTTACACATTTTTCAACTGTGGCAATGAAGAAGAAGGTGCCTCTGTAAGTTGTGGTAGTGACTGTGGAACTGATAAAGATGCAACCCATGTTGTTGGTGTTGAAGCATGGAACCTGGGAACCAAGGGACCAGATGGGGTTGACATCTCAACTCGGTCATCATCATCTTGGATAAGAACATCCTCCAATTGCTTTAATCGCAACACTCCATTCTCCACATTGGGCTCCTCTAGATATCTGTCCCAAACCTTAAAGTCTTTATTAGTCTTTGCATCATCACAGTAATGGGACAACAATCGCAAGTTGTAGTGAACATAAACCAAGCTCTCTGCCCGATCAAAATTTAAATTGTTCCTTTTAACATTGTGGATGAACGAATAAGAGCCCCAACACCTCTCTACAAAAGAAGTGTTTACCACCTGTGATAGCACCCGCAATGCCAAAGTTTGCAAAAGTGGAGTAGCACCTCTATGCATGTTCCACCACTCAAGAGATGAAAAATTATCTCAATCTCTAATTGCATGCATGCTCCCAAATGGACCAATGTTAAGCATATAGTTGCTCAAATGTTTTCGTACCATGGAAGTCTCCTTCTCATCAAAGACTAATTTATCCAATGCTTTCATATAACCAAATAGAACCTCTGGATCTAGGTGTGGTTTTTTCCCACTCCCCCCACCCCCCAAGTGTTGGTGTTGAAAGCCATGATGGATGATAGTATTTAGGTGTTAGAACATATCCCAAGGCATGCAATGGAACGTTTAGCATATCCCATCGTTTTTCCACCTCTGCATAAATATAATTCTACAAGGTGATATCTCTAGGCTCAACAATGTCTTTAATTTGCCCCAACATGCTATCCAGTTGCTCATACACCTCCCCAATTATTGGTCGATCTGAATCTACAAACTTGATCATGTAATAAATTGGTTTGGTGAATTGCAAAACATATTTAATCTGTGGCCAAAACTAATTGTCAAGAATAGTGTCCTTGGCTACATTAGCACCATCTCTATCAGTGTTAATTTCCTCCCATGATTCAGAGGGCACCATATTAGTTAAAGCTTCTCTCACCTTTACTAGCCACCTAAAGGTGAGGTAATAACTTCCAAATCTTGTTTTCGCAAGTTTAAGCAACTACAACTTGGAGTAATTACCATAAAAGTAGTTTACCCTTGTACGCCCTATGATAAATTTATTGAGTTGCTTCCCTCTCTTCTAAAGCTCACAAATCCATCCACATTCTTCATGCTTCACAATACCATGCATTAAAAGGTCCAATGTGTGCACCAAGCACCCGGACCAAAAGATGTGTGGATGAGTACACTAAATAATTTTTCCTGTTGCCTGACATTTTCTTGCGTTATCAGTGATCACTTGAACCCATTATTAGGACCAACATCTTCGATCGATTACAATAGGACACTTGCAATGTTTTGGGCAGTTGCACTAACGGAGGAGGAGACATGAGATGTAATAAATACTGCACCACTAGCAGAAACACCAAGAACATTTATTAAATGTTGGTTACTAACATTTTTCCACCCATCTGATACAACGGATGCCCCACAGTCCACCCACTCATTTGTAAAATGTGTCAAAGCTCTTTGAACCTTTGCTTTTTCTCTTTCTAATAAAATTGTTCTAGCTTTCTCATAGTTGGGGCTCTTATATCCTTTTGGGGCTTTATGATGGCCTTAACCATATCACGCCAATAAGGAGAGTGAAGCACATTGAATGGTACACCACAAGCACAAAGAAACCAGACTATCCTTCCATCCACATCATCCCTCCCGGCAACATTCAGGGAATCCCCTATTGTTCTTCTACTTCCGAAGTTGCAGAAGTACCATGAGGAGATGAGCTACCAAATCTAGAGGTTGCACTTGATTCAGAATGAGTTTCTTGTTTCTTGTTTTTTTTGTTGTGCAACTTCCACTATTGGATGTATTTTCTTCTTTCTTCAGCTGAAACTTTGGGTAAATTGTTACCCCCAAGGCACCCTTTTTATCATCACTGTCCAAAACCCCACAAAGATTCCTCCTCACACAAGTATATGAACCACTATATGGTTTTCCTCGATGACAACCATGAGGGCACAAAAACTTGTAGCTTCCACCACCTATTCCTCATTCAAGTTTGGTCACATAATTCCACAAAGGTGTCAATGCAGCTATCCCCTCTAGCATTTCAGTGTTCTCTTCATCGCCTTCCTCTTCAAATCCTTCCACCTCATTATACATTGGATCACCTATATGGGGACCACTACCTCTTGTTCTTCTTCCCTTTTATTCCTACTGTCCCTTGCCATCATCAAAATCAAAGTGGAATGATACATAGAAGGCAAAAGAACACCATTTTGGAATATGAATATAGATGGACAACCTTGAATGAAATGAGCAAGAAGAAAGAATGGCAAAGAGTAAGAATGGGAGGAGAAAAAATACAAACAACAATGACGGAAAAATGAGGGAGTTTGGGGTTTGCACTTACCTCTTTAGCTCTTGTAGATGGAAGCCTTTCTTTACTCCTCCAAGCTCCTCCAAGCTCTTTTCAAGCCTCTCTTCTCCAAGCTCTCTTCTCCTCTCTTTCTCCTCTCTTTCTCCAAGCTCTCCAAAAATACAAGAGTGAGCAAATGAGAGGGGGAAATGAGCTTTATCCCCATTTATCATTTCCCTAACTCAACCTAAACCTACCCCCAAATCAAGTTAAACAAAAACAAAAATGTTTTTTGGGTCCGCTGCACAGAATTGCCCGTCGGGCATCGGATCCACTCGAGATTCATATGGATCCATGCCCGATCCGTAGCAGATTGGATGCCGGATCTACGGTTTGGAAATCCAGAACCACAGATCAAGCCAACATGGTTCCGAAATTCCAAGAACTATTATTTTTGGCCTCATCTGCGGTTCTGGGATTTCTAAACCGCGGATATGACAATGAATCCCCCACAAATATGTACGGAACACGGATCCCAAATTAGATCCGAGGGGGCGTTTCATGCAACATTGTCAAAGGGTCCAAACCAGGGACAAGGGGAAAAGAAGAAGAAAAAGGACCTATCTAAGGTCAAGTGCTTCAAGTGTGGCGAGCTTGGCCACTACAATACGTAGTGTCCTCTCAGAAAGAAGGACAAGCAGGAGAAGCAAGACCAGGTGGCAACGTCCGCAGCGATAGATAATTTGTCCTCCAGGCAGGAGGAAGATTTCGCCATGTTTGCAGTATACCTCCAGGAGTGAGGTGGGGCGATATGGAGTTATAGTCCCAGAGTTGCTGAGGATGGGCACAATCCATTAAGGTGTCCTCATGCATCATTACCTTGCTACAAGGGCCCACGATATATAGTAGGATGATGGATCAATGTCAATGATGCAGTGAGATTTCCCGAGTGACAGTTGCAAACTAGTGGCAGTCAGACGCTGAGGAGCGCAGTGCAGTGTTGGCAGCAGAGCAAGTGGGTCAGTAGCAGACTCAGCAGTGGCACAGATTCCTTAGTGGACAGTGTAGGGACTAGTAGCAGTCAAGACTTGGGAGACAAATGCAGTAGAGACAGTTGATTCAGTATTTAGGATGCTTCTCAGTTGTAGTAGTTGCAGTAGCAATAGCAACAAAAGAGAGGGAATTGCAGTGTAGATGCAGAGTTGCTAGCAGTACAGCAGCATTAGAGCTGCGGAGTGGTTGATGGGCAGTGGAAGGCAGTCATAGTGGCCAGGCATCAACAATGTGACAAAGGGTGACACAAAGACAGGGTGTTTTAGCAGTAGTGCAACACTAGAACACCTTCCTCGCTAAAAGGGAGCGTTAGTTTTTGTAGCAACCGAAGGTGTTGTAGTCTCGAAACTTTGTGGAGAGGCTAAAACACAGGAATTCTCCATAACCCATAAATCGTTTCTGGAAATTCCACCTAAAAGTGTCTCAATTAGATTATTAGCCTATTTCTAAATATTTCCCAAGTCTAAACTTAGGAAAAGTGGCTAATTAATCAGAATTAATTGAGAAAGGTGTTAATCATCTAGAAACTCACACAGATCAACTGGGAAATAATCTTTAGCCATCAATTAAGATTTAATCTTGGTCATTGGAGTCCCGACTCCCAACAGAAGATTATATGAAGAAGTTAATGAGTAGATGGAGAACATACAAAACAGATCGATTTCCTTGGAGAGTTCGATTTTCAAGAGAGCAGCAGCAGTTGCCAGAAGAGTTCGAGCTAGAGAAGGACGCAGAGACAGGGGCAAGGGCAGTGAAAACAGAGGAAGATTTTTCTAGATTCGTTGAGTGCATTGCAGAGAGGCCGAAATTTCTCCAAGAAGTTGCGTAGAGGCAATGCAGAAGCTTCAGAAGATAGTTTCATTTTGCTGGGGTGAAGCTGCTTATCATCTCCACAGGTTGAAAGATATTTCCAGAGTGTTGGAGAGACAATTTCCCAGTCAACAACAAGTAGGACGGCTTGATTTGCAAAAGTTCCACGCTGTGTAGCGTTTGAGGGACTGCACAGAGGTGACGTAGGGCCTACGCAGGGCTAGGCGTCCACGTCTTGCTTTTCAGGGGCAGTCAAGTGTCAGGATTGCTCGGAGTGAGGGTAATTCCTCGCATGAGACCTTGTACATGGGTAATGACATGTGGTTATTGAAAATAAACATCTACACATTTCTTGTGGTTGTCACCAAGTTAGGTACCCACTCAATTTTATCAATGTTTTTCAGTGCATTATTGAGTGCATGCACACAACATGGGGTCTAGAAAATATGTCCGTATTTACTCTGAATCATTAATCTTGTTGATCTACACACTGTTGTTTCATTTTTCACACCCTGTACAACATTCGTCGAGCCAACTTCCTCTATAGCATAACAAAGAAGCTCAAATTGGAAAGTTGTATCTTTGTGCTTTCCAAAAAAATCAAAATCCCTAAGAAGGAAAGGCCCCTCTCAACAAGTAACTATGATGTTGATAAGTGGATGGTTGGCAATCTCTATCCACCTATCCATAACAATAGAACAACCTTACCTCACCCATGTTTGCCTCAGATTTTCTTTTTGCACATTAATATCGGCCACTTGCCTTTCTAATATCGCTATCCTCAACTTATGATCACCTGGGGGCACATAAGAGGGTCTTGTTGCTGCAATTGCCTTGACCATCTCCTTGTAGAAAGGAGAACAACTAACATGGAAATGAATGCCATTGAAAAAATGAAAATTTCCAGTGGCATCATCTGTATCATCACGATTCAGCTTATTATACATCCTTACAAGAGTTGGTCCCACTTCACAAGAACGGGAACCCTTAGTCCCAACAGGAGATGGTGGAGGCATATTTTTTCATTTCTTTTAATTTTCTTTTGGAGCTTGTGGCTTCATCAATATTTTGATGAGCTTGGGCCATGACATTTTTGCTTGAGAAGGTGCCCTTTGCATCTGCTGCCATTTACATCCTCAAGAGCTTTGATTTTTGTAGTATAGTTAAATTGTGCATATATAAACCCCTTTTCCACCTACACCCAAAAAATGCACCATGATCCGACTATAACTCCCAACCCATGAATGGCCACAAACATTGCATTTCTAATGGTGTGTCCCACCTCTTTTGTTTCCTGGTTTTGGTTGGGTTGAGGGTCTAGCCATTTTGGTAACATATAACAAAAGAGGTTTGCTCAGATTAAATGTCCCCTTTGCATATTCTTGTTAAATTTGGCAACTAGTACCAAACTCCATATCGGTCATCTTATTTATGGTGGCTGATATTTTTATTGGATCCCTCTCATCGAGAGGTGTAGGATTGATCTAAAGATCATCCGATTCCGATAAGTATTTATGAAGTTATGAATTTATTTATATTATAAGACAAACTGTCAAGTCAGCGAGCATCTTATGTAGGCTCGAAAGCCCAATAGTCATGTCTATTCATCATCTACGTTTTAGTATAAATAAGAGAGGACTTGAAGTCATTTGGGACACACTCTTCATGCGATCTCCTCTCCACGTCTTGGGTTTTTGGAGAAGGAGAACGCAGGCCTAGTATGATGCCCTAGCTGCAAATGATGCCCTAATTCATTGCCAAGGAGAGGCCTAATACGATGGTCATTGATGACACTAATACACAGATCAAGGCGGAAGTCTTCTTATACGCAAATCATGGAGACCTTATACAGTACATATACGCAGTCATATATGATATATGCAGTCAACGTGTGGATGTTAACGCTCGGTTCACGCAGTCATATATGATATACGCAGTCAACGTGTGGATGTTAACGATGGGTTCATGCAGTTATATATGACATACGCAGTCAAAATTTGGGTTATACATTGTCATATTCACGCAATCATATATGATATGAGACACAGTCAACGTGTGTATGTGATACGCTGTTGTACATTGTCATATTCATGCAGTCATATATGATATGAGACACGCAATCAACGTGATGCCCTAATCACTATCAAAGTGAGGTAGCCGTAGACCATACGTGAAGGAGCCATAGACTCCTGTGTGTATCCTCGAATGAAAAAAGCCGGATGTATGTGATCTAGGCACATCTAGTCTTGATGTGCTAAGATCACAACAGCAATAAACGTTGAACAATGATCTCGATTTCAGTTGGATAAAGAAGATCTCAGTGACATATAGCAGCCTTGAAGTATTAGATGATGTTTCTATATGCAGTAATGATCACCTCTGAAGAAGGTAAGAGATAAGGATCATATTCTTACAGTACAGTAAGATGCAGTTATGATCTCAAGGTTCGAAGATCATCTCAACCTCTAGGAACAGTCATGGTGCTAAATCACTCATCAAAGCAATGATGAATCATGAGCATGGACAGCATAATGATGTATGGGCAGCACCATGATGAATGAGATCATGAGCATGAGCAGCATAATGAAGCATGATGTAGATCAAGGGCAGCATAGTGATCATGAGCAGCATGATGCAACATGATGGTACGATGCAGCAAATGGACGAGATGCAGCACTATGATAGCTGAAGGAGTCGCCTTAGAAAATTAGTTGAAGCAATATGTCTTCAACTAATCTTTGCAAATATCAAAAGTCGAAGTGTTGACTTCTATTGTAATTGTACTCTCTCTCTCTCTCTCTCTTTCTCTACTAAACTTTTGAAGAACATAAAAGAAGAATTGATCAAGGGTTTCCCCACATTGTGAGGTTTGTCCCTAGCTAGCGCCACATCTTGTGTCCTCTTGTCTTGGCTTGTCTTCTGCAATTGATGTTTATGTTCTATCTGCAGTTTACTTTAATGCTGATGTGATTGCTAATCTGGAAAAGATATGAAAATTTAAACAAATTGCTCTAGCATAAAACATACCTAAAATTAACAATTCTGCCAATGTCTTTGATGGGGTTGCACTAGGAGCAACACTACCTACACAACTGCCATGGGTTTCATTCATTGTTGATGGGATTTTGATTCCAAGTGGACTTTCTGTTTGAGGATCATATTCACTATCATTGTCAATGGCACTGTCGTTGCTCATGCTATCGTGATCAGTCATTTTACACTTGCAGCGTGCTGGGTTTTAAATTTTTAATTTACATTGAATAAATAAATAAAAATTGTGCCCTACAGGAAGGGTTTTAAAAATTTAATTTTTGATAACATATATTTGAAATGAAAAATCTACACTTTGTCATTTTGAAACTACGGTGTAAATTTCATTTTCTAGAACTACTAAAATTAAAAGTTAAAAACATAAAATTACAATTAAAAATTTAATTACACATTGCACAGTAGTTCCAGAATTTAAAAAAAAAAATCAAATTACACAGTTGAAACTATTGTGCAATGTGTAATACACATTCCAATCTTCATTCCACAACATATAAAATAAAATAAAATAATAAAAAAAATTATTAATTTTAAAAACATTATGGCATCTTCAGAACTTACCTAGATGCACAAAGACTGGGAGAACGATGGTCGATGGCTACGACAACTACAAGCAAAAAAGAAATGGATGTTGGAGGTTTGGACGCCAATGGAGGTTGATACACCTGCAGCAATGACGCAACAGTGAATTATGGAGGTCAAGCAAGATTGGCAGTGGATTCTTGGCCTCGAGAGTAGAAAACGACCTCAGAAATGATTCATGAATGAGCAGCAGAAATTTCAAATGAATAACCTCAGTGAATTCTAGAGCTCAAGGGCAGAAGATGTAGCTCGACGATAGGAGAAAAGAGCTTGGCAGGAAAGAAGAGTTTGACGGTTTCACTAACGTCAATGACGAGCAAGAAAATTTTGGAAATGAATAGGTAAGTTAACCTACGTAATGTTTAGTTTAGTTTTATTTTTTCGTTTTTTAAATTTTTTTAAAACATTATTTTCAAAAAAAAAATTAATATTACAAGTTATTAGACAAATTCAAGGGTCGAGGTGACAATGGGCCCTTACTCTGTATGCACCCCATTTAGTAGGTAGCATAGACTTTTGCAACCCTACTATTCTGATCTATAACACGGATGAGGTAGTGTTTGTAGTATTATACTTGCGGAACATAGCTTTAATGATGGCGGCAAAGTAGAAGACTCTAGAGGAAGCATGGTTTGGAAGAAAGCACATAGTCAGTCTTCTCAAAATCTTTGGTTCTATCAGCTACACTTGGATTCCAAGTGAAAAGAGAAACCAAGTTGGATCCAAATAACAAAATAATGATAATCACAAGGTACAACAATAATCATAAAGCCTATAGGTTAGGTGATATTGACATCAATAAGGTTTCCTTTAGTAGATGATGTTGTTATTGATGAGGAAGTTGGATCTTTCAACACTTATCTCAAATTCAAAATTATCAAGTACCTAGTGGTGAATAAGGCCTTAGGTATCAATCTCCAAGTAGCTTCACTTGAATGAGGGGGAAGAATGAGGTAATTTCTAATGCAAATATCCCCGATCATCATTTAGATGATACCCGATATAAGTGGGGATGAGGTGAATTCTAAGAAGAGACCCAAGTGGTTGCACAACAACATTGGAGATGTTTGGATAGGTGGAACGGTTGAGATATGATCGTCAAGAGGAAAGAGCAATCAACAACCAAACATGGTTAACTTTGCTTTGATGGTAAATGTTTTGAAAATCTATGTGCCACAATTGTTTGGCGCAAAAGGGAGACTGATATGGGAAAAGGCCATGACATTCAAACATGAGAGTTTGATGAAAAATCAGACTTGGGACCTCGTAGCTCTTCCACCAATGAAGAAACCCATTTGCTAAAAATGGGTATACAAGGTCAAGTACAAGGAAGATGATACACTTGACAAGTACTAAGCATGTTGGTTGTGAAAGAATTCTCTCAACGAGAGGGAATTGACTACGAGGAGATTCTTTCTCCTACCACAAAGATGAGCACCATTCAACTTATTTTTGCCATGGTAGCATAGTTTGGTTGGAAGGTCCATCAGATGGATGCGAAGAATGACTTTCTCAATAGAGATTTACAAGAAAAGGTCTACATGCATTTACCACAATGTTTTCAAGTTTAGCGAGGGAGAATTTGCTTTGTAAATTGAAAAAGGCTCTACATGGTCTAAATCAAGCACCCATGTCATGATATATCAAGATTGACAAATACTTGTATGGATAGAGGTTTCAGTGGATTCATTCAGATTCCAAGTTGTATGCGAAAAGAGTTAGTAATGATATAGTCCATCTGGTCTCTAACTTAAATCCTGGTGTCTATATTGTGCATGTTTTTCTTCTACTATTTTTTATTGTTCCACTGCTTTGTTAATGTTACTATTCTCTCTACATAATTGCTAATGATAATATGATGTTATGGGGTGAATGGAATGTGCAAATGATGAAAAAGTTTTAAAAAATTGCAATTATCTACAACAAAGAAAAATCTAGCCCTAAAAAATAACATGGTATCAAAGCTGGTCTAATGAAAAGTCATCAAGATCGCGCCCATGTGAAAACATCTATGATGAAGTTCATGATTAAAGTGAAAAGGATGAAGATGGCGAAGACCTAGAAGAATGCTAGAGTTTGAAGTAAACCCTAGATAAGCCTTTATTCTTGCAAATAGAAGCTAGGGTTTGGAAAAACCCTAGGAGTGGCCTTGATATGGAAAGGGCTTGGTATGATTCAAAATTTCTTCATGATATGATGTGTTCAGTAAGAAGCCATTCAATTATTCAAGTACTTGGGACCAATGTTGCACGAAGCGCCCTCCCGCCCCCAGTTCCAAGCCCGGAAGTGTGTCCCGTGCAGAAGCGCCTAGGAAGCTTCGCCGGAAGTGCGCTTCCGATTCTTTTTGCCGCTTTTTTTTTATGTTGACTTGGCATAAAGGGGGTGGATTAGGGTGAGGTTAAGGTGAGGAATGAAGGGAATAAAGCCCCCATTCATTCCTCATTTTCTCACTTTGAGTTTATGAGAGTTGGAGAAGAGAAGAGGAGAGGAGAAGAGAAGAGAGGAAAGGAGAGGAGAAGAGAGATGAGCTTGGAGGAGTGAAGGAGGAGGAGCTTGGAGCTTAAGCTTGAAGGACTTCATCTACAAGAGCTAAAGAGGTAAGTTCAAACCCCAAACTCCCTTATTTTTTTGACATTTTTTTTGTATTTTTCTACTCCTTCTCCTACTCTTTCCCATTGTTTCTACTTGCTCCTTTACTTGCAGGTTGTCCACCACCTATATCCATATTCCAAGGTGGTGTTCTTTTGGCTTCTATGTATCATTCCACTCTTGGTTTTAATGATGGCAAGGGGGAATAGGAATAGAAAGGAAGAAACACAAGAGGACAGTGGTCCCAATATGAGTGACCCAATGTATGATGAGGAGGAAGGGTTTGAAGAGGAAGGGGATGAACCTGAAGGAGAAACTGAAACACTAGTTGGGAAAACTGCATTAACACCCTTGTGGAACTATGTGACCAAACCTGATGGGGGAAAGGGTGGTGGAACTTACAAATTTGTGTGCCCTCATGGTTGTCATGGAGGAAAACCATATTGTGGTTCATATACCCGTGTGAGGAAGCATCTTTGTGGGGTGTTGGACAGTGATGAAAAAAAGGGTCCTGTGGGGATACAAATTTGCCCAAACATTTCAACTGAAGAAAGAAGAAAATACATCCAAACAGAGGAGGCTGCACAACAAAAAAAAAGAAACGAAAAACTCATTCTGAATCAAGTGCAACCTCTAAATTTGGTAGTTGCTCATCTCCTCATGTTACTTCTGCAAGCTCTGGAGGTAGAAGAACAATAGGGGATTTCCTTAATGTTGTTGGGAGGGATGATGTGGATGGAAAGATAGTCCGTTTTCTTTGTGCTTGCAGTGTACCATTCAATGTGCTTCGCTCTCCCTATTGGCATGAAATGGTAAAGGCCATCAATGAAGCCCCAAAAGGATACAAGGCCCCCAACTATGAGAAAGCTAGAACAGTGTTATTAGAAGGAGAAAAAGCTAAGGTTCAAAGAGATTTGACACGTTTTACAAATGAGAGGGTAGATTCTGGGGTATCCATTGTATCAAATGGGTGGACAAATATTAGAAACCAACATTTGATAAATGTTCTTGGTGTTTCTTCTAGTCGTGCAGTATTTATTACATGTCATGACTCCTCCTCCATCACTGCATTTGCACAAAACATTGCAGATCTCCTATTGAAATCAATCAAAGATGTTGGTCCGAATAATGTGGTTCAAGTGATCACAGATAATGCAGCAAATTTTAAGGCAGCAGGAAAAATTATTGAGCATACTTATCCACACATCTTTTGGTTTGGGTGCCTGGTTCACACATTGAACCTTTTGATGCATGATATTGTGAAGCACAAAGAATGTAGGTGGATTACTGAGCTTTACAGGAGAGGGAAGCAACTCATTAAATTCATCACATGGCATACAAGGGTAAACTACTTCTATGACACTTACTCCAAGTTGCAGTTGTTTAAAATTGCAAAGACAATATTTGCTAGTTATTACCTCACCTTTAGGCGGCTAGTGAAGGTGAGACAAGCTTTAACTAATCTGGTGTGTGCTGAATCATGGGATGAAATTAACACTGACATAGAAGGTGCTAATGCAATCAAGGACATTGTTCTTGACAGTTACTTTTGGGCACAGGTTAAATATGTTTTGCAATTCACCAAACCAATTTATTACATGATCAAGTTTGCATATTCACATCGACCAGTAATTGGGGAGGTGTATGAGCAAATGGATAGCATGCTGGGGCAAATTAAAGACATTGTTGAGCCTAGAGATACCACCTTGTACAATTATATTCGTGCAAAGGTGGAAAACCAATGGGAAATGCTAAATGTTCCATTGCATGCATTAGCATATGTTTTGACACCTAAATACTATCATCCATCATGGCTTTCAACACCAGCACCTGGGAGGGGGAAGCAGGAGAAAACCACACCAAGATCAAGAGGTTCACAGAAAATATATGGTTGCATTGAGTAAATTAATTCCTGATGAGGACGAGGCTGCATTAGTACGGAGACAGGTGAGAAACTATACGCTTAACACTGGTCCATTTGGGAGCATGCATGCAATTAAATATCGAGAGACTTTTTCTTCTCTTGAGTGGTGGAACATGCATGGAGGGGGTACTCCACTTCTATAGACTTTGGCATTGCGGGTGCTATCACAGGTGGTAAACACTTCTTCTGCAGAGAGGTGTTGGAGCTCATATTCTTTCATCCATAGTGTTAAAAGGAACAGGTTGAGTTTAGACCGGGCAGAGAGCTTGGTTTATGTTCATTACAATTTGCGATTGTTGTCCCATCACTGTGAAGATGCAAAGTCTAATAAAGACTTGCTGATTTGGGACAAGAATCCAGAGGAGCCCAATTTGGAGGATGGAGTGTTGTGATTAGAGCAATTAGAGGATGCTCTTATCCAGGTATGTCCATTGTGGTATGAATTTTCCAATTTTTCCTTATAAAGCATTTCTCTAATTCATGTTTTTAATTTTTTTGTTAACTAGTGTTTTTTTTTGCATGAAATTTTTGAGTGATTCCAGGATGATGATGATCGTGTTGATATGCCACCCCCACCCCCATCTGGTCCCTTGGTTCCTAGGTACCATGGTTCAACACCAACAGCAGGGGGTTCTTCTTCATTAGTTTCAGTGCCATAGGCACCATCTTCTTTAGTGCCACCACGTGGAGGCCCGCCACCACTTGGAGGCCCGCCGCCACGTTCTCTTCGCAGCGGAAGGAGGAGAAACTAGTAGATATATTCACAATCTACTACTTTTGTCATAGATTACTCATTAGACTTGTAGGCTTGTGAATTTGAATTTTGAACCTTTTTTGTCTTGGCAGTGACCAAGTGACATATTTTGTAAACATTATTATTTGAATTTTGGACATGACAAATGTTGACAGTTGCTCACTTGCTAGATAAATTATAATATGCTATATGTTTTATGTTTTATAATATGCTTAAATGTTTTATGTTTTATAATATGCTTAAAAAGTTGATGTATGTTTGTAATAGCTAGAATATAGATGATTGTTGTACATACTAGTAACTACAATGGAATCATGGATGCCATATCTATCTTGATTTATGCAAAAATATGCATGTTTTCATGTCTTCTACAATTAATTTGGTATTTGGGATGTTTGTTTTGAGTATAAATGCAAAAAAATATAATATATAGATATATAGTAGACACTTCCGCGGATGCTTCGCTTCCTAGATTTTTGGGAAATGATGCTTCCGCGTCCCCGCTTCCCAAAAATGTCCCCGCTTCATCCCCGCTTCGTGCAACATTCCCTGGACAAATTCAAAGAAACCCTAGTTGAACTTGTCTCCTACCGAATAGGAGACGATATGATACAAATCCAATAATCATCTTGTGCATTGATAAGTTGGGCTTGGCTGCTGATGAAAGAGATCAAGGATACATGGGGTGTTCAAGAGGAAGCATTTCTTCTTTCGCGAATGACGTTGACATATGGTTAATGGTCCGTGGTGTAAGTGCTGTTAGCTTCCTTCAATCCTTGTTAAAGATAAGATAGCTTTCATATTTTAAGTTTTTTCTATATTTTGTCGAGTCTTATACATGTCATTCCCAAGTCTTATATGGGTCGCAGAGTCAATACCCAGATGAGTTTTATATGATTACAAGTCATGCAACATCGTTATAGAATCTATACTCAATATTCCATTAAAGATACTTAATTGGTCAGAGCGTGGGACCTTAAAAAACATGCAAAGTTGTTATGTAATAGCATGGAAAAAGCATGGATATGTAACAAAAATCTTAATACAAAGTGAAAAATATATGCAATAATGGCTCAAAAATTAATGTATCAAGCCTTGGCTAAGATATAACTTTATTTTCAATGACTCCAAGGTAAATTAACTAGCTCTCTTGAGATAAAATTGAAAAATCAGCTAGCTATTTATCCTAAACTAAAACAGAAAATAAAGTAAGAATAAAATTATTTTTTGAATATATGTGTTGGTTGTGACTTTCTTATCTTATACCACAACAAATCACCTCACAAGTTGGGTTGTGAAACACACTTGCACTTAATATGTTGGAAATACTAAGAGGGGGGGCGAAACAGTAGTACATATATTTCAACAATTTAAGTATCACAAGCATAAAGAGTACACAAGGATTATATGAATAATTCATTTATATTACAAGGGAAGCTACAACTTTCGATTTACCTACAACTAAAAGGGCTACAATCCCAAGATTTGCCATCTCCCACTAAAAGGAGGCAACAACTTCCTTCCCTAGCACCACCCTGTCACCCTATAGAATAAAAGATAAAATAGAATCTTCTTGGGCTCCCGTACTAGGGGAAATGACCCAATTACAACAACATTCAAATGACTTCAGTTTTGCCCCTCTAATCTTCCTTTTTGATTCACGAAATGCTTACTTTGAATGTCCATGGTTAGGTCATATTTATACACATTGAAGGGGCCTATAATGGGGTCGACCTAATCCTTTAACAAACCCATCTTTTGTTGGAGCTGACCTCTAAGAGGATATCTTTAGATCTTCTAAAAATTGATTTTTATATCATTCAAAGTACATGAACCCATTCTTTGGGCATCAAACTTCAAAAATTAATAGCTCTCCAACCAAAAGGACCCACAAGGTGTGCCACCTATCAACCGAAATGGCTTGATAAGCACTACCGATCTAGAGGGTCCTTACATCCAAATTGAATGAATTGTGCACGCAAATCACCGAACAAATGTTGGCCCATTCACCCTTTGACATCATTGACTTCCAACATTATTATTGAGGTGGGTTTAGTCTCGAAAGAGAAGTCACCACAACCTTTGACTTAAAACCCCTTCCACTATTCAAATCCAACTATGAGCGGCCCCTAGCATGGCATTCTCTACTCTTTGGATCAACTATGTGATGAAATACAAACTCTTTTGTCGATTGAAGTGCTCTACTAGAATGGTCCAACCTTTGTATGAGTAACCTACCTGCAACAAAGAAATACAACAAACTAACGCCCTGTCTATCTCCTACATGTGGCTATGTAAACCCTTGACGGATCATTTCTCCAACTATTGTGTAATCTTACTCAATAAAAATTGCCTTGGATTTAAACCTAGTTACCACAAAAAGCCAAGAACATACAAGATAGTAAAAGCCAAAAAGCCAACAACATACAAGATAGTAAAACCCATCCTACACCATGTAATAAAATAGAGGTTAGCAAAACTAGTTCTTTTTATTATGGCAATGATCTCACAAAACAATTGTTTACTAAAGGAGGCGCTATCCTCTTAAAAGACTTTTCCTAACGGCTACATAACGACTAGCTAATAGCTAGTTGGAATCCTCTAAAAAATAATATTTACTAGCCATCCACATGTCAGAGACTTGGAAATTTTTATAAAATATTACATTAAAATCATGAATTTTCCCACTAGGGGATCAAATTGACTCAACCACTGCCTTAGAAACACAACCCCCTTTGTTTGTGGTTTGAAAGTTAATGTTTGGTCGAAAAAGCCCCAACGACTAGCGTGAAAGTCCCAATGTTTACCCAATGGCTAGATAGTAGTTCGCCTTGCTTGGAATGATGCTCGATTTGGTTAACAAAGACCTTTCCTCGACTTGCAAAAGCTAGAAACTTGTCCACATGCTAATTTCCTTGACTCTGCAATAACTACCCTATCCTTAACAATAATTAGCACATTTCATCTCGCATGTGCAATGCAAGTTCCATAGTATTCAAAATCGATTGGTTCAAACCATAAACCGATCAAACCAGCGAGTTTATTAGCAAAGGCCACTAGACCAATAGAAAAATCGGATTAGCTCGCTGCCCCCACCGGTTTATGACAAAACCGGTCAATTTTCCCATAAACCGGTTGGTTCTGTCATAAACTAGTCAGTTCACTATCGGGTCGGCCACGTACCCACCAAATTGTTGAGAAATCTAGGGGCAGCTAGAGTAGATGATTTATGTTCTTTTGATAACTGTGTGTGATGTATTTTTACTTAACTTGATTAGTTTCTTCTTTCACTTGATTATTATTTGTATTTTCTTCATCAAACAGCTACCAAACCATAAAGAACAATAAGACAGAGGACACAAGATATAAGCAATTAGCCAGAGCCAAAACCTCTCAACTAAGAGGAAAACTCATAAGAATTCTTCGCTTCTTATAGACCTTCAATTGACGAATTCCAAGACCTATAACCCTTGACCAAGACCAAGTCAAACCTTGGTTTCAGCAAATTCTGCAATTTCAACTTCCAGCAACTTCCTCTACAATTTCAACCTTCTTAGCAGATTCTTCTAGAACTTTGACCTGTCCAGCAAATTCTTCGGCAGAGACCCTAACCCTTGCACGTGTGTGCGATAATGGTATATTCTTGCTCCTTTCTTCTTCGCTTGGGTAGACTCTCTCTCATAGAGAATTTGGCTTGCAAAAAATGCTCTTCTTATGGACCTAATTTGACTTCGGCAACTCAAATTTTACTGTAGCAAGAGGAGCCCTAATTCCTCCGCACATGTGGAGAGAAGTAGCCCAAAACTAATCCAAAAATCTTGTCCTTCTTTCCTTCCTTTGTCCTCCTCTACTTCGCACATTTTCTCTTCCTTTTGATCGAACTTGAGTGAGTGAAGTGTGTCATCAAAGTGAGGTCGAAGCCTTCTTTATATAGACTTCTTGTCCATGTTTTTAGGCCGACCTGTAACTCTCTCTAGGCCGACTTCTTGTTTGTGTAGGTCAACTTGTTCATTGCATTATGACGAGGTCTTGGAGGGTCTTTTGGCTCTAACATTGACTCAAATAATTTTCTTTACAATATGTAACATGCCCAAGAAGGGTCTTTCATACATGACAATGATTTTCTTGACTTGTAGACATAATGACAAGTCCTAGAAGCTCTCAATGGGAGCTTGACCTATAAAAATAAATTTCCTTGAGCATAAAACTCATGCCTCGAGAATGACAATAATAAATTTATTTCTCTTTTCACTAAATACATAAAATCATGATTACATATCTCATTATGAAGACCGAACCAACTTACATTTGTCAACATGAACATGGTTTTTTGTCTTTTGAGATGGTTTTGAGGGAAACTAAGGCTTGTTTCCCTCCAAAAATAAACCCTCCAAGCCAATAAAAGGAGGTCTCCACTCTCATTTGCCTCACACATCTCATTTTCAGTTTTTGTGAGCTTTATTACGAGCTTGGAGAGTGTTGAGTTTTTGTTGGAGTAGTCATCTTGGAGGCTTGGAGTTGGACTCGGAGCTATTTTGGAGGTAGTTTGGAGTTGTTAATGGACTTAGCATCATCAAGAGGAGGCTAAAGGAGCTAGTTTCCATTTCCATGTAAGGATTTCCACTTGAAAATATCCATATTTTTGGCAAACACACCAAAAAGAAAGTTTCTGACAAATATTTTTGGAAAAAGTCTGCAGAGATTGTGAAAATTATCAAAACCTTTGTTAAGGCGCTACAGATGGTGGATGGGGAAAAATTAGCCATGGCTACATCTATGAGGCTATGGATTAGGCAAAGGAGAAGATCCAGGCAACTTACAAGGATAAATTAGCTAAATATGGGCATATTTGGGAGATCATTGATAACAGATGGAACTTTCAACTCCATCATCCTATGTAGAAATTAAATGCCCTGCACCCTTAACCCAATTTACAATTTTGCATGTGTTTATTTAGGCCCAACCCACATGTTTTGACATGCTGATATAAATTTCAGAATGCATTTATTGCAAACATAAAGAGTGCTTCTACTCTTTTTCACTTTCCTAACAGCTGATAATTAATGCAAGCATTCAACACAAAAGAGACACTTGTTTTTGGTCAAACTGACCCCGAAAAAACCCCACGACATCTTGGGGAAAACCAGTCTTCAAAGGAGGTTTTTATTTCTTAAGAAATTATGAATAAGTACATAAAAAAACAACACTTATCTCCCTTTTTGTTGTAGCATTAAATGTAAAAATTCTAGAAATTTGTGCCCACTGACAAATCGGATTTTTACAGATTTTTGTGCCCAGAATTTCTACAATTTTCCTCTGCTCAGCTCCTTGGAATTTGTTCCCAAAATCTGTCTCAATTTTTTTGTTGAAAACTACCTCGAATTTTGTGCAAATGGGTGACTATACACCTCAAAAATCATGCTTAACAACAGCTGGAATCTTCCTTGATTTATACATTGTCTATCACTGACTGTCCTGAAATTCATGCCTCAAATTTCAGACCTAAACTGAGTTGTTCCTCGAATTTTGTGCCCAGGTCCTCGAAATTTGTGCCTTTGCACCTCGAATTTTGTGCCTCTACTCCTCGATTTTCGTGCTACCTCTTCTCCGAGAAAATCATGTTGTTGTTTGTACAGTCTGCTTGGAATTCAAACCCATTTCTCTTATAGCTGCGAATTCTCCTCCTTGAAGTTTTCTCCTTAGCTCCCTCTCCTCATGCTCTTTATGTTAAGTATGAAGTGAAGAATGATTTCCCCTTTTGCTCTTTTGTCTCCTTGGAAAAGATTGAATCCCTAAACCTAGGATCCAATGGTTGAAATTTCATCCTCAAATCTCAAGATGCGTGGTTGAGATCAATTCTCCCAAATAACCCTCCTCATACATTGGCCCCATCACTTAAAAGTCTCTTAATACCTTTTTCAAGTTGTGTACCTTTTCCAATTTTTCTCATAAAGTGACTTTTCACCTCACTTTAATATTAGAAAAGTACACTTAGTACTTTTCACATAAAGTCACTTTATAAAGTACAAGTGATTTAATATTAGCAAAAGTACATGGTACAACACTTCTAAGTACTTTTTCTCACCACCACATTAACATAACGACAAAATCCATTAATGTGCTCACTAGGCTAAAAAGGATAAAAGCCTAGTAACACCTCTCCTTGGTACTATTTTCAACACTCTCTCTTGTTCAGGAAGGTGTTGCTCACCACTCCCATCGTGTCTCTGAAAAATACATGCTTGCCTCTTGGCAATGATTTGGTGCGAATGTCTGCTACCTATTCATTAGTGGATATATACTCAAGCTTCACTGCCCCTTGCTAACCCCAATCTCTGATGAAGTGGTATCTGATCTCTATATGCTTTGACCAGTCATGAAATACTCGATTCTCAAATAGTTTATTACAACTTTGATTATTACAGTATATCATAGTTGGTCTCAAAATATGACCAAATAAACCATAAAGCATATTGTGAAGCCACAATGCCTCGCACCCTGCCTGACTAGTTGCCATATACTCTGCCTCTGCACTGCTCAATACCACTAATCTTTGTTTCCTGTTGAACCATGACACAATTGTCAAGCCCAACGAGAAACAACATCTAGAAGAACTCTTCTGGTCACTGACACTACCAGCCCAATTTGAGTTTGTGCAACCAATCAATCTAACTCCATCACAACTGACATAGTCCAAACCATAATCCATTGTGCCTTGTAAGTACCTCAACACATGTTTTGCATCCACCCAATGTACTCTCTTGGGCTCCATCATAAACTGACTCAATGTGTTGGCTGTAAAACAAACATTTGTCTAGTGTTGGCCAAATACATCAATGAATCAGTCAGTTGTCGATTCAAAGTGGGGTTCACCAACTCGGAATCTGAAGCATGCAGCTTCTTCTAGTCGGTGATCATAGGAGTATCCATAGCCCTGCAATCATCCATACGAAATGTCCTCAAGATATCGCCTGCATACTTGCCCTGGACCACGAAGATATGCCCATCCTCCTGCCAAACCTCCAACCCAAAAAGTAATGCATCAACTCCATATAAGTCATACCAAACTATGAAGCAAGATCTCTCTTGCAATGTTAGATGAGTTTGTCTTCCCCTGCATAAATAAGTCATCCACAAACAAAACTAGAATGAGTGGATCATCACTTACCAAGATAAAATATAGGTTTGGATCTGCATCACTCTTCTGGAAACCCATCTGCTACAAATAGGCATGTATCCTCTCGTACCATGCCCTTGATGCTTGCCTTAGTCCATACAATGCTTTCTTCAACCTACACACATGAGACTCTCTCCCATGTAACTCAAAGCCCTCAGGTTGCTCAATGTACACCTCCTCCTGTATAACACCATTGAGAAAGGTGGTCTTCACATTCATCTAGTGAATCCTCCATCCCATCTCAGCTGCTATAGATATCATTGATCTAATGGAAGTATAACGAGCAACCAGTAAAAAGGTCTCCTCATAGTCAACTCCCTCTAACTGTGAGAACCCTCGCGCTACAAATCGAGCTTTGAACTTCTCCACGCTGCCATCTACAGCATGTTTGATCTTGTAGAGCCACCTGGAAGTCCCCACTAACTTCCCATCAGGACGTGGCACTACCTCCTGTTTAGTCAATTTAGTGTCCTAAATTGCTTGCATAAATTATCAACCGGGGTTCGTAAGCTAATGAAGTGTAGTGCACTGTATGTGCGTAGTTAAGTTTTAACCCTTCTTACTTCGTTGTTTTGTATTTTATATTGTTTTTCTGGGGGTTTTTGTTGTTTGATTCCTAATGATGCACAATCTGAACTATGAGAAACTGAATCTAAACTTCCTAAAAGTGAACCAAGAGCTTAAAACTAGTCAAAATCTAAGTTAAAAGAAGGAAAAACAGAGCATCTATCCTATCTTGTCATTAATCCTAAGTCATGAATCTAATTCTTAAAATCAAAAGGTAAAGTTGTAAGTCATGTTGAAATAAATACAGGGAATGAGATTAACTGAAGTACTTCTAGTTACTCTAACGTTCAATTTTGAAAGATAACCTTCTTGAGATGGAATATAAGCAACTTTTGTACTTCATGATCTAGAAAAAACTAAATAAAAACATGCAGAAGGTAACTGATTGGTTTCAACCCTTATGTAAAGTGAATGTTTAACCATTTAGTTTAGGATAAACATCTGCTTGAAATGGTGATCAAAAACATTCATTAATACAGTGCATTGACAACCTGAACTAGGAAATAAATAACAAAAACAGTGAGTAAACTAATCAACAATGCATCCTCATTACTTTCAATCTTACTCTGTTTAGAAACAAAGTCATTTCCTTTATTAAATGGATTGGAGAAACAAGACTGCACAATTGAATTCTAACATTATGCTACTCGTCAGAACTAAAAGAAATCAAACTCCAAGAAATCAACCCAAGTTACAAACACTGTTAAAATCAAATGATGAAATTAAAACTGAACAGAAAACAAATGAAAAGAAAACCTCCTTCAGTGCAGGGGCCCTCTGCAACTAACTAGGTTGAGCTGCTAACTTAATTCAAAATGCTCCTTCAAATGATCATCGGTCAACACACAGCTTTATATTAAAAACAGGAACAAAAAAACTCCAAAGTTACAGAGCTGCAAGTCTGAACTTAATACATCAAAAACTTTGAACCCCTCCCGGTTTTGTACAACTGGTATTTAAAAGAAAATATTCATAACTGTCTTTTGAGGAAAATTAGCTACAGGTGGTCTACACGTATCACAACCGGACTGCGCAAATGTTTGATCAACTACAGGTGATTGAATTTGAGCAAGATGGTTGCAAAGAATCGTTAACACAGGTCGCTGATCCGAGTTAATGCTTCAACAGAACTGTTGGATTTATTAATTAACCACGAAAGGGTAGACAAAGAGTCTTATTGCTTCCAGGTGTCATATGTTTGACTCCTAACTCCCAATGGGAGCCATCACTAAAAAGAAATTCCTTGCTCATGAAACCCATCAGACAAGCATTACGATAATAATTTTATTTTTCTTCTTTTTATCAATTACATAAAATCACAATTACACATGTCATTATGAAGACCGAACCTAGATACACTTTTCAATAGCCTTGGCCCACAAGAAGAAAGGTAAACTCTAACCATGCAACATAGCTCTAGTTGCACCAACAATGCTATTGTTCTTCCTCTCTGCCACCCCATTCTGTTGGAGGTTATAAGGCACAATGAGTTCCCTCTTGATGCCAACACTCCCACAAAAATCTCTCAGCTCTTGGAATTATACTTGCCCCCATTGTCTAATCTCAACACCCTGATTTTCCTCCCTATCTAATTCTCCACAAAAGCCTTAAACTTTTGGAATCTCTGGAAGACCTCATCCTTGCTCTTCATGAAGTAAATCCAAGTCTTCCTAGAGTGGTCATCAATGAAGGTCACATAATACTCATATCCACCCAATGAAACATGGGACATATGACCACATACGTCAAAATGAATCAAATCAAGGATCCCTGCAGCTCTGTTGTCACTACTCAGGAAAGGTGTCTCGGTGTACTTTCCTAAAGCACACCCCCTGCACACATCATGATGCTATGTGCTGAAGTCAGGAAAACATGTAATCATGTCCCTCAACATCCTAAAAGCTCCATGCTACAAGTGGGCCATCCTCCTATGCCATAGCTCACATAACTCATTGGTACTGGTCTACGCTACCATAGCTCTAAGAGGCTAAAACATAAGTTTGTATAGTCTCCCACTACAAGCTCCAATCACACGAGCAGACTCAATACTCAATCCTTTGGGATATATCAGCACTTGTCCCTTTTGGAACAGTACCTCAAACCCCCTGTCCTCCAAGCTAGAGACTGATATCAAACTCTTCTTCAACCTTGGAACATAAAAAACATTTGTCACCTTTAGAGGAGGTAATGACTCCCTCTAAAATGAAATTGTCCCCATTCCTGCCACTTTGACTTTGGAGTTGTCTCCAAGCACAACCTCCAAGTCAACGTCATCCTCTACAAGGCTCGTGAAGTGCCCTTTAACTCTGGTCATATCGCAGAATACTCCACTGTCAATGAACCATGCATGGGAAGATGTGACATGAGTGGATAAACTCACCACCAAAGCACACTCTGAGTCAAATATAGCCGCAAAATCATGTACATCAGCTGAAGCTGCAACTCCTTGTTTCTTCTTACCTTTCTTGTCGGAACACTGAATAGCATAGTGACCCATCTTCCCACAAGCATAGCATTTCACTATGCTCATGTCCTTCTCCTTAGCCTTTTGTTTCCCCTTCTCCTGCTTTGCTCCACTAGAATACCCCTTCTTGACCTTCTTATCCTTCTTTCCCTTTGTCGCAAGAGCAACATTCTCCTCTTCACCTCCCCCACCACTCTTGTTGGCCCCCTTTGCACTCCACCTGATCTCCTCTACAAGGTTCATGAAGTGCCCTCTAACTCTGGTCATATGGCAGGATGCTCCACTGTCAATGAACCATGCACGAGAAGATGTGACATGAGTGGATAAACTCACCACCAAAGCACACTTCAAGTCAAATATAGCCGCAAAATCATTTACATCAACTAAAGCTGCAACTCCTTGTTTCTTCTTACCTTCTTGTCAGAACACTGAACAGCATAGTGACCCATCTTCCCACAAGTAAAGCATTTCACTATGCTCATGTCCTTCTCCGTATCCTTTTGTTTCCCCTTCTCCTGCTTTGCTCCACTAGAATACCCCTTCTTGACCTTCTTATCCTTCTTTCCCTTTGTCGCAAGAGCAACATTCTCCTCTTCACCTCCCCCACCACTCTTGTTGGCCCCCTTTGCACTCCACCTGATCTCCTCCTGGATGAAATCATCCCACATCCTCCTCCAACCAGGAAAGTGCTCTTTGACCACGGAGACATGGATTAAACCATCCCACTTCTCGGTGAACCCATCTAAGGCAACCATAACCAACTGTTCTTTGGAACAGCCTCTCCAACAACAACTAACTCATCCTTCACCTGTGAGACTCAGGCGAGATATGAGGTGACATTATCGGTCTTGGTCATCTTGGTGTTGCATAGCTTTTGTCTCAACACCGTCTTCTTGTTCTCATTAGAACTTTGGTGTAAAAAGACCAAGGACTCCCACATCTGATAGGCATATCTCATCCCTGAAACATGCGGGAATAAATGGTCCTTGATGGCATCTAGAAGGATCCTCCTTGCCTTCACATTCTTCTCGTTGAACTCCACCAACTGAGTTGGATCATTGGGTGCTTGCACAACTACTTCAACAAGATCCCACATTTCAACTTCCTCCAGTATAAGCATAATTCTCTCCTTCCATGGGCTAAATTTTTCAGCCCTTGCCAATTTGTCCTCTACTCTCTGACCCCACAACCAAAAATATGGAGCAAATCTGTATGCTAGAACCTTCCTCCCTCTAAACTGCGGAAGTTTTTGGGTTTTTGGCAAAGTTTCAAAGGTTTTGGTTCACTGTTTGCAGAATTTAATGCTTGCTGCCCTCTTTATCAGCTGAATGAAATTGAAGATCTGAGCCTCAACTTAGCTCTGATATCATGTAGAAACTAAATGCCCTGCACTTTTAACCCAGTTTACAATTTTGCATGTGTGTATTTAGGCCTAACCCACATGTTTTGACATACTGATATAAATTTCAGAATGCATTTATTGCAAACATAAAGAGTGCTTCTACTCTTTTTCACTTTCCCAACCACTGATAATGAATGAAAAAAATAATGCAAGCATTCAACACATAAGAGACATTTGGTTTTGGTCAAACTGACCCCTAAAAAACACCACAGCCCCTTGGGGAAAACCGGTCTTCAAAGGAGGATTTTATTGCTTGAGAAATTATGAATAAGTACATAAAAACACAATACTATCTCCTTTTTTGCTTTAGCATTAAATGTACAAATTTTGGAAATTTGTGCCCACTAACAAATCAGATTTTCCCAGATTTTTGTGCCCAGAATTTCTACATTTTCCTCTGCTCAGCTCCTTGGAATATGTGCCCAGAATATGCCCTGAATTCTGTGCAAATGGCTGATTGTACCTCCTCTAAAATCGTGCCTGGCAGCAGCTGGAATCTTCCTCGATTTCTGCACTGACTATCCCAAACGTGCCTTGAATTTCAGGCCTCAACTGAGATGTTCCTCGAAATCCATGCCTCTTCTCCTCGAATTTTGTGCCTTTACTCGATTTTCGTGTTGCATCTTTCTCCTAGAAAATCATGTTGTTGTTTGTACAGTCTCCTTGGAATTCGATCCCCTTTCTCTTAGCAGCAAATTCTCCTCCTCCTTGAAGTTTCCTCCATAGCTACCTTCTCTTCATGCTCTCTCTCTTAAGTATGAAGTGAAAAATGATTTCCCTTTTTCCTCTTTTCTGTCCTTGGAAAAGATTGAATCCCTAAACCTAGGATCCAATGGTTGAGATTTCATTCTCAAATCTCAAGATGTGTGGTTGAGATCAATTCTCCCAAATGACCCCCCTCGTACATTGGCCCCATCACTTAAAAGTCTCCTAGTACCTTCTTCAAGTTGTGTACATTTTCTAATTTTTTTCATAAAGTGATTTTTCACCTCACTTTAATATTAGAAAAATACATTTAGTACTTTTCACATAAAGTCATTTTATAAAGTGCAAGTGACTTTAATATTAGAATTAGTACATTATACATCACTTCTAAGTACCTTTTCCCACCATGACATTAATATAACTTATAAATGTCAACAAGACAAAAGTCATTAATGTGCTCACTATGCTAAAATGTATAAAAGCCTAGTAACACCTCTCTTTGGTACTATTTTCAACACCCTATACATACAGCTAGGCATTTTTCAAACCAAAGTATCATTATAAAGCTCGACTAGGAGATGTGCAAGTTGGAGAGGTCAGAGATGGGCTGTATGATTGCTTGGAGCGCATGGTCCCTAACCATTCCAACCCGTTGGAAACACATAAACAACTTACTCTTTTCAATATGGCAGCAGGTACCTTTAGCAAAAACTTGGCAAAGATGGCAAGAGATGTGGATCAAACAGGTAAGCAATTCGAAGTTGTTTTTCTTTTAAAGTTCAATTGTTTACAAATTTACAATTCAATTTGTCTGTAAATAGTAAATAATTGTAAATAAGTAATTAAATGAACTAAGTTACTCTTTTCAATACAAGATGGCAAGAGATGTGGATCAAACAGGTAAGCAATTCGAAGTTGTTTTTCTTTTAAAGTTCAATTGTTTACAAATTTACAATTCAATTTGTCTGTAAATAGTAAATAATTGTAAATAAGTAATTAAATGAACTAAGTTACTAATTAATGTTTTTTTCTTTACAGCACATTGGTGGAAGTCATTTGGCGGCCAATGTCCTCAATTGCAAAAGTTTGCAGTTAGAGTCCTCAGCCAAACTTGCAGTGCTTCAGGTTCTGAGCACAATTCGTCTATTTTTGAGCGCATGCACACGAAGAAGAGAAAGCGTTTGGAAGAAAAACAGTAAATGATCTTGTCTTTGTGCAATGCAACCTTCGACTAAGGTGCAACCAATTGATGAACAGAAGACCTGATCTAGATCCCATTACATTGGACGATATTGATTCAACATCAGAATGGGTGGACAACACTGAAGAAGTTGAGTTTGATCATGATTTTGATATTGACATGGAGTTAGGGGGGTTTGATCCCAATGCAGATCTGATAGTGCCATTGGAACTAGAACTAGTAGCTAGATCAAGCAAAGGCGAACAACCAATGGAAGGCACTAGTCGTGCACCGCGACCAACTCATGCTTCCATCAGCTCTAGTTCTATTGCTATTAGTGCTACCACTGAGGTTGCAGATGACGCTGAGGCATCCTTAGACTCTGATCCAAATGATGTTTATGTAGCTCTTGTTGATGACCCTATGTCTAGTAGTGGTGATGACTCAAGAGTTTGATCATGATGAGGAATGATCATGTTGATCATTGATACGTACTTGTATACTTGTAGTCTTGTATTAGGCCAATGGCCCCATAGCTTGTAGCATTGCTTTTGGACTTTATAGGCCATTTATAGTCTCATTGCTTATGTATTTTGTCGATGATATGTATTGCACTCAATGCCATTTTGATGTATTCACCTTTACATGGTATGTAGATGAGCAAACATTGCATATTTCGTCTCTATTGGTTTGGAACCATGGTTAAATCTTCAAAATAGTTTTTTCATTAAAAATTAATTACTTCATGTATTTTTTTTAAATCGCTTCATTGAGATCTAATCAGTCCCAGTTTGACCAGTTCCAGTTTGAAACAAGATTTATTAAGTGGACCAGTCCGGTCACCGATTCCGATTTGAATAATATGAATACAACTCGACTTGCCACCATTTTGCCTCATCTTTAACACCTTGCTGATTTTTCCAACCATTCCACATGTTTTAGCTATTATTTGTCTCGATCTAAACTACAATATGCTTCACTATCCCCAAGGTCCACTAGTTGCCACATCATCACATTCGATGCTATGTCATCACACACAAGTGGAATATCTCTAATGCCCTGACGGATCGGAAAATTCTAAGACATGGCTTTTTTTTGTCTCTTTCTGTAGACTACTTGTGACGTAATGCATGTCAAAAACTACCCAATGCTACCCCTATTTTGCCACCTGGAAACCTATTAGTACATGTTGACCAACTTTGACCAGCTATAATTTGAAAATCCCTTCACTATTTGGAAAAGTTCAACATGGTATGTCATCCTCTCATCAAACTAGACAATTTGGGACCAAGTTGCCTTTTTGACTTTCGCTTGCATCGAGAAACATGAACTACCTTGCAAAACATGAAAAGTTGACTTTGAGAGACTACCATGTATCAGAACTATCTAAGGAATACAGCACCAAGGCCAAGGCCACATACAGACTCAATTAACATATAACCATTCGATAAGACAAGTGCACCCTGTTGAAAATATATCTATGGTTGGTTTTCATGAAATATTTATTTTTATTGTAGCTTGGA
The DNA here is from genome assembly GCA_000404065.3 of Pinus taeda. Taxonomy (NCBI): domain Eukaryota; kingdom Viridiplantae; phylum Streptophyta; class Pinopsida; order Pinales; family Pinaceae; genus Pinus; species Pinus taeda. The sequence goes on along the minus strand of APFE030915091.1, from coordinate 218,487 downwards.
AAATTAATTATTATTATGTTCTTCATGGTCAAGACTCAAAATAAATTTTGTAAGCCATATTTTACATGGCATTGAAAGAAGGAAAATTATTTTGTAATTTAAGAAGGCTCCACAAGTGCAGGACAGCGCTTCTAGACAGTGAACTCGTCTTGCTCTCATTAGCACCCATTCAGATCACCTTGATGACTATATAAAGAGGTTGCTTGCTCTCCTTGCTAAGTATTCACCTCTCAATCATATCCATTCGATGTTCTCATGTATACAAGACAAGTCCAAGCAAGCGAAGGTCTTTGAAAAAGCAATATCTTCTTTCTGTTCTTGTTGAAGTCTACATCATATTGTTATCTCTGTGGTACCTATCTGAGCACCTATCCAAGTCTAACACATAGTTCTAAGTTCAATGAAGCACTGATTCAAACTCTGTGGCACCTAGATGAATAGTTCTAAATTCAATGAAGCACTGACTCAAACTCTGTGGCACAAATATGAATTTTGTAGCAAATGTCCGAGATCATCAATGGTTAGACAAAGTCTATGGTATATTTATCTCAGATCCGAGCTCTGTAGCAACAGATCTTCAATCTGTAACATAGATCGAGTTCCTTGTTGGCAGATCCAAACTTTGTGACATAGATCGAGTTCCTTGTTGGCAGATCCAAGCTTTGTGGCAACAGATCTAAACTATGTGATAGATCAAGTTCCTTGTTGGCAAATCCAAGTTTTGTGGTGACATATCTAAACTTTGTAACATAGATCCGAGCACTGTGACAGATCTTATTTCTATGGTGGCAGATCTGATCTCTGTGGTGACAGATCTGATCTTTGTGGTAGCAAATCTGATCTCTGTGGTGACAGATCTGATCTTTGTGGTAGCAAATCTGATCTCTGTGGTGAATTTTGTTGGATTTCTAACATTCAGACTTTGCACTTGTGGTAGCCTTCTCGAATCAGTTAGCCCTTGTCTTGATGTATTTTGAAGGATCTCTCTAAGAAAGGAATTGGTTGGGTTTTCCCCTGGTCCTATACCTAATCTCTGGTGTCTCTCACTGTGCATCGTGATCTCTGCTTCGTGGAAGAATAAATTTATAGAAGTACTACTAACCTCAAATAATTATTTGAAGTTCAAAAAAAAGAGAAAATTGTTGCTTTTACTACACTGTACTTGGATTTTTTAACACACATTAGGGCCTAACACGAGTTGGACTGGCCCATAAATTGGTGATCACTCCTACATAAACAGGATCCTCTAAAATCATCATCCCTCAAGTAAGCCCATCTGGGGCCCCCACTCCTATCTAAGATGAAAGGAGCCAAAAATGAACCGAAAGGGACCACCCACAGCTAAGCAAACACAAGGTCTAGAACACCTCATACATGAACTCACATGGTTGTTAGAAGGCTTTAACTTGTGACCTTGGACTTACAATGGTGTGAAATGTATTACAAAAATATGTGTATCCCTACTAACATGAGAGGTAACAAGCCCAAATCCTATTTGGAACACACATGTTCTGCGTTTATTTTTTATGGATATGGTAGCATCGGACAGGGGTTCTAGTCTCTAAGGTGTCAAAGAGACTAAGGAACACAAGGACTCCAAAACCCAAAGAAGGTTTTCAGAGAAAACACTAAGAAACCCCTCAATTAAATTAATTGATCAATAATTAAGAAATTCCAAAGTCTAACTTAGGAAAATTGATTAATTAATGGGTATTAATTAAGGAAATCGATTTTGCTCTAGGCACTCCCAGAAAAGTGATTTGACGGAGTCTAGGATGATCTGAGCCATCAATCATGAATAGATCTTGGTCGTTGATGCTCCAACGAGAAATTATAAGACCAAGTCGAAGGGGCCTGGAGAAGACACAGTTTACATTTTGTGAGCAAGGCAGTTCGTATTCCCCAATACACAATTTCCAGTGCAAGCATTGTTCGAGCCAAGGGAAGAGAGTAGTAGGGGTTACAACAGGGAGGATTTCCAAAGAAATTCTCAGGTAGTTTTCCACTTTCCACTATCAAGGAAGGTGTTGAAAAATGTAACTAGGTTCGGTCTTCATAATGACATGTAATTGTGATTTTATGTAAGAGATGTAAAGAAGAAAAAATAAAATTATTGTAAGGCTTGCATCATGGGTTTCATGAGCAAGAGATTTTATTTTTGAGTCAAGGCTCCCATTGAGAGCCTTTAGGAATTTTGTCATCTAGTCATCAAGGAATAAAAGAGTCATTGTCATGTAATGAAGACATGTTACACATTGTAAAGAGTCACACTTGTCCATGTAAAGTCATCCTCCAAGACCTTGTCGCTAGCCCTCATCATGTCGGCCTACAACAAAGAGATGAATCTAGAAGATGAAGTCGGCTTCCATCCAAGAGATCATGTTGGCCTAGACGTCATGAATAAACTTGTATATATACCCCTACTATGCCTCATTTGGAGACAATGAATTCAGTGAAGCAATTCGAGAAAGAAGTACAAAGTATACACCAGAAGAAGCCTCCATATCAACGCAAAAAAGAGGAAAGATAGCAAAGATAGTCAGTTTGTCCTCCCACATGCAAAGAAAGCAGAAACAAAGGTATCCAGAAGAAGTCGAAGGAGTTGTTGTCACTTTGAGGTGATTATTGTTTGGGTATAGAACCTCGCTAGGATACACAGAGCCAAGGTGCAAGAAGTCTCTCTCTTGTAGAGACTATAAAGCAGTGAAATAGGAATCGGCGAGTTTTCCGATTACTCGTGATTCCCAATCGGATCGGCCAGCAAACGAGCAGGTTTGAATCTTCCCGAGTCAAATCGCGTTGACCGAGTTTGACTCGTGGTCAATGCGATTTTGACTCGCGTGCACGCCGATTATTCCGACTCAGCGATTTTTTTGCGAGTCCCGCCAAAAATTTTGGGTTTATCGGGTTCTGGGTTCTGTTTGCTGCTTTTAGGTTTCCCGCGTCCATATTCCCGCGTCCACGTTCAGCTTATATATTACAGTCTCCGCACAGTAGTAGCTGCATTCCCGCATGTAACCGAGTGTGCAGCCGCCAGCGTTCGATGATACAGCAGACTCGGCCGACAGGGTTAGCGTGCTGAGTCTAGACTCTGGTTACTTCATCCGCAGTTGATTGAAGATTTCCAGCAAAGCGTCTCACTGAAGGTTGCCAATGACCCATTATACATTCCATCGTTTAAAGGTATGTATATAAGTTCATTATCATACTCGTATTTTAGTTTTCTAAAGGGTCCGAGCAACGGAAATATTTCCGGTCATGGTCTTAGTTCTTAGAAATTTTAATGAAAACTTAGTTCTTAGAATATTTCCGGTCATCGTGTAGCTGCATGGACTGGATTTTAGTTCCTGGTTGGGTTGCGTGGACTCGTATTTTAGTTTTCCGGTCATCGTGTAGCTGCGTGGACTCGTATTTTAGTTTTCTAAAGGGTCCGAGCAACGGAAATATTTCCGGTCACCGTTGGGCAATGATATTTTGTTGGGCAATGATATTTTGTAAAAGAATAAAGAATTGGTATTATATTGTTTAATTCGTATGTTCCTTAGTTTGTCAGACTATTAAATCATTTTTATAAATTTAATTTACGTTCCTTAGTTTGGAAATTGTTTTTTGTATGTTCCTTAGTTTGGAAATTCGTATGTTCCTTAGTTTGGAAATTGTTTTTTAAAAGGAATTAGTATCATGTTTTTTAATGGTATGTTTTTAATTCCTTTTACTAGACGAATTATTAAATCATTTTTTAATAAATTTATATTGATTTATGTTATGGATTTTAATTATTCCATCAAATGGATTTATAATTCCAAAGCTTGTTTGTTTCATTGCATACGATTTGAGATATTTTTAGTATTTGTTGTAAATTCTTAAAGGTAATCAATTGCTTTGTAATTAAATGGCCATGGAGATGATACGTGCTTTGTTCTGTAATTGATGTTCTGGGGTCAACTTTTTCCTAGAAAACGATATTTCCATAAAGGCCATTGTAAGAATTTGTCTTTGGTTTTTTTTATCAGCATCAACGAGATGTTGAGAAGTTAATTATTATATTTGTTTTGCATCTCTATAAGTGATTCAGGTGGGAGTTTTATTAATAAACATTTTTTTAAAGTTTAGTCTGCGTCTCCGTTCAAGTGCATTTTGATAGTGTTGAATTGTCTTTTCAGATAAAATAGAACAAATCTGCTTCCATATGAAACGCAAAATATTGAGAGGATGAGGATATTCATGTGATTCTTATGTCTTTCCTTTGTAACTCTAATGTCCATCTGTTTTAATTCTGGTGTTTATTTGAACTTTGAAGTAGTAATATAAATTTTATATTATATGTTACAGATTGTTGTATTCGGTAATGGTATTTTATAAAAGAGTTGATATTATATTTTTATTAGTGTGTTTTTTAATTAGTTTCCATTAATAGAGATTATTAAATTATTGTTTTGTAAGTTTTAATTAGGAAGAAAGCTTCCATAATGTTGAGAAAAATTATTAATTTTTTGATGCCTCGAATAACCAACTAATTTTTTAAATAATGCTTTAAGTTTTTTAATAGAATGCACGGTAGGATGACTAATTTCTTGATGGGAACAGAAGAGCATACTTATTATCCTCGAAATTATTGCTTATCTCAGAGAAATTATTTACAACATTTAAAACATTTCAAGGGTACTACAGTCTGCTACTTATATCTCTGATTCTCTCCCTTGAAAACTCGGTCATAGTCCAGCAACCACTGCTCCTTGAATTGCATGCCACTGAGTGAGCTTTCCAGCATTAATTTCATGTTGTCTGCCCATAATTTGCTCCACAAAATTTGGGCCACTGAACAACAATTAATATCCTCAAAATATGTGCCACAGATCTGCAAATTAACTTAAGATATCCTTCCTGCTTGGTAAGCAATGACTTTTGAATAACTGAAATAGTTTGCTGGAGAGATTGATCATTGAAGTAAAGAATAAGCTTGTATCTCCATGGTCTTATAGTTCAACTTGGAGTCCCTAAGAGTTTAACTCATAAATGCTATAGGTTGCTCTACATTTTCCTTGTTCTTTTACATCAACACACCAACTATTGTTTATGAGTCTAGACTCTATATGTTCACTGACATCTGCCTTCATTTAATTTTTTAAATTTCTAGCATATTTTACATTTTTGGATCATTTTTAAATTTGATTTTTTGTTGTAACTTGTCTTTCACAGGAGCCACAAATTAAATAGAAGCCAGACTCCAAGTCCAAATCTTAACAGAAGCCACAAATTAAACACAAGTTCAAAGCAACGACAATGCCGAGAGAGAGGGACTTTGCTTGGGCTTATTGTGACAAGATTCCCGGAGACCCCAGGCTCCTTTGTAAATTTTGCAAAGCGAAATGTAGTGGAGGCATTTATAGATTCAAGTTCCACCTTGCAAAAATACCTGGCCATGATATAGGTCTTTGTACCAAAGTTGACGACAATGTCAAATACCAAGCAGCCTTGGCCCTTGATATGTTAGAGCAGCATAATGCCAAGAAAGCAAGGCAAAATGCTGAAATAGGAACTGTTGGAGTTGATACTTTTTCTACCACTAGCCCCATGTCACCTCAATCTGTTGAATACTCAATGCCGTTCCCAAGTTTTCCACACATGCCTCCAAGGCCAAGTCAAACTCAAAGCCATGCGAGTCCTTCAACACTGGAGGTGGAAACATAAACACCTTTTTTGCTCCCCGCACAACACCTGGTTCCCAACCTACCTTGGATGGCACTGGTTGGAAAACAAAAAATCTATACTCAGGCAAGGAAGGCCATTGCTAACTTTTGGTTCTATTCTGACATACCTTTCCACTGTGCCAGAAGTCCTTATTGGCAAGCTATGGTTGATGCAATTGCTGTTGTAGGTCCAGGGTTCAAAGCCCCTACATCAGAGACCCTTAGGACAGATATGTTGTTAGAGAGTGTTGAAGATGTCATGCTTGTGCTAGCTGAGTTTCGTTCATCATGGGTAGAAACAGGGTGCACCATCATGAGTGATGGATGGACAGATCAGAGGAATAGAACTTTCATAAATTTCCTTGTATCTTGTCCCGCAGGCACAATGTTTCTCAAATCAGTGGATGCTTCAAACAAGGTTAAGACTGCCCAACTTATCTGTGAAATGATGGAGGAAGTCATTCAAGAAGTGGGAGAAGAACATGTTGTACAAATTGTCACCGATAATGCAGCGAATTATATGGCTGCTGGTAGACTTTTTGAGATGAGGCACCCCACTATTTTTTGGACCTCTTGTGCTGCCCATTGCATAGATTTAATGCTTGAGGACATTGGTCAGCTTCATTGGATACATGAGGTTGTGGAGAAGGCAAAATCCATAACCAAATACCTATACAACCAAACTATTGTCCTAAACACTATGAGAATATACACTGAAGGTAAAGAAATTGTTCGACCTGCAGTGACTAGATTTGCAAC